>WURS02028225.1:0-11696 GCA_011762765.2 Rhinocypha anisoptera | reverse complement strand
CCCCCCCCCCCACCGCCCTCGCAAGGGGGGGCAAAATTGTCTTAATGCGCGAGATGAGCTCGAGATGTTCGCGTGCGTGATCTCAACGACGCAAAATCCTTTGCGGTTTAGCGTTCGCCGAGACCAAAACTGCGAGCGGGGGCCTCGAATGCATGACTCCTCGCGACGCAAAGTTTTTCTTCGTTACGGTACGTTCTTCCGATGCGTGAAGCCGAAATCTTAAATTATTACTAAATGGAACGTGCAATGTAATAATGGGATTAGTAGGCAAAGCAACAGGCTAACTTTTCCATTGAAGCGAAATGACAGTCTATATTGCTCTTAGGATTAATGTGGTGGAAATTTAGTATATAAGTATGATCTCACTTTGTTTATCTCACTAAGAAAGCCTGAAATTTGAATTTTTAAATTGGTTAACGGTGCATTGGAACTTCTTTATTTAGAACGCATCCAGACCAACTTAGATCTTAGATATACAAATAAACTACATGATGTCAGGCTTTACTTTGAAGAAGGTTCGTTTATCCGTGATTACCAAGTGAAAATATGAATAGTATTTTTCATAGAATTTTATTTCGTAAAACTCGTTTCACCGTAACACCGTATCGTCAGTTACCTGACGATTCCATATCACGGTGAAACCTATATGTCAAATACGCGGACCATTCATATTTTTTTCTAAATAATTCTCACTTTAAACCATATTTTTACTAAATGCCACAACACCACGTTTATAAAAACACACACACAACAGATATTGTTTAAAATACAGCTACCTCTCATTATGGAACATAGCCTTATGTCAGAATATTACTTGTCCATATTATATGTAACATTAGTTCATTTCATTTTCGTATTTAAATTAGATTTGATTTTATACTTTTCCTCTTCCTCCCAAGTAATTTTTGAATACGTAAGTATAATATTCTTTTGTTACAAAAGACGAAAATACATTTGTCAATTATTAAACTTAGTAAGGTCTATTTTATTGAAAACCCTCTGAACTGATTTAATCCTTTCATTCTTGGAGAAGGCTTATGGTGAAACAATTGAACTTTGTAAGCAATAAATCTTTTATGAATGATTGCGGTCTAGTATATCAGATAAATTGCAAAATATTTTCTTAGATCCTCTAGTTTTTCTCTTATTTTTTCCATAACGTTTTTCTTCAAGATATAATATTCTTATAATTTTGACAAGGCCTTTATATTTTTCGTTCAAATGTAATTATATTTATTCCTAAGTTTACCTCTCTATCTAATATTTCTTTATTTCATGGAAAAGAAGATATTTCTTCTCCAGAACAAAATTTCGCTCAGTAATTTGTTTATTCGGCTAATCCTAATTTACTGCTTCGGCACTAATTCGGTTAATCCTAAGTGCACCATGGTTACTCGTCTGCAACTCCATGTACTCTTATAGTAACAAAATATCATTCTGCTATGTCTTTGCTTTCTAAACCCATTTTACTTCAAATGTAAATTCAGACTCTTGATAGTTAGTGGATTTTATTTTTAGAACGCTTTTTTATTCCATATTCTCTTTTTTATTGCCACAAATTTTAAATGGCTCTATGTAACTAACAAATATATTATAGTTCCTCCTTCTACACCGTAACTTTGGTTTTCCTGACGCTGGGTTCGTTGCATATACTCTTTCAGTTATTTTCTATTTTTTATATCCAAAGTTGTATCTGTGAGTGTCAGATGCTCTCCTGCTTTATAGACACAATTATATGCTGTCAGAAGCTGTCTCGAGTAATACTCGATTTCATTCCACAAATTAGAGTTTTTATTACTAAAGAAATATGATGTGCCAATTTATTGTCTTCTATTTTTAATTTTTTTCACAGACTTTTCTTTAAATTCACAGACTGTCAAGTTCCTGATTTAGATATATAAGATTCATAGATACGTTTTTACATAGTCTTCATATTTATACTGGCGAATCAACACCGGATAGTTTAACGTTTAACTTTTATGATGGATTTATTGATAATCTTAAAGTCCAATGTAGGCAAATGACTATACTAAGAAATACCATGCACCGTCTTAGTATCTTCTTTTCGTAGTCGTCCTTCTAAGTTTCACATATCTTGCCTATCACTCCTTGACTAAGACAAAATTTGGCGTACTACAAATTCATTCCTACATACTGACCAAGTGGCAACTTGTATTCTAATAATAATAAATTCGCCCAAATGAACGTGGAAATGAATCTATTAAGAAATTTTTTCATCAGCGTTTACATAGTTATTACAATTTTATTATATAGTTATTGCAATAGATACCGTTCTTCACCGTTACCTCCTATATTTTATGTAAATCAAATATAACAATAGAATATGTGAAAGAACATTTATTGTTTTATTATTGTATCGTTGCCAAAATACTTTAAAAACGTAATCTCTTTTCATTAAAATTTTACTAATGATGTATTTGGATGGCTGTTATCCATATAAAAAAGCGTTCTCCTTCAATTTGTCGGGCTAATCACTTATTGAGCCTCCTAGATATCACATAATTTCTTACTTAGAAGTAGAATAACTTCCTATCAATAGATATAGATAATAAATGTATTTCTTAAATCATCATTAAATTATTATTTAATTAAATTATAATATTATTTTTTCAGTGGTACCGTTTTCTACTCATTAATAGTTAAAACCTCTAATATAAAATATGGATCTTTTAGAAATATTGCTATATGAATTTATATTCGATCTCTAGTATTATATTTTGTTCAAATTTGTATTCCTAACGGTCTTGTTATACGATGAACGATCTCATTGATAGATCGCGTAAATGACGAAATCATACGTTGGAAATTAAAAAATATGTTGTAGAGGACATTTTACGCGTGCATGACCGCCTAAATATACCTGTATATCACGATATTCCTTTAACTGACGAGATCATGCTATGATGATTAATTAATGAAAGATGTGAAATTTTATTTTGAAGTGGTGTCTAGATATTAACCATATGGCCGATGCAGAGGCATCCAACAAGGGATTTGGATTATGTGGTCTTGCGAGAAAAAAATTGGAACATGTTCTAATTTTCGTCACATGATCTCGTCATCTATGGGATTATTCAAAGTACCCATGAATCACGTGAAGCGACATTAATTTCTCCACCCGTGAGTAATGAACCCTCGTCGGCCATGCCCGTTATGTTTAATGTGGATATAGCCCTTCATGTATTAATGAACATATTTTTATTTATTAAAAATTATCATCGCACGACCATCATTTAATGTGAGCATACATCGTGTAGAACCGCCTAAAAAATATTGCGTCTAACTCATCTAAATTTCTTTCGAAAATAATCTAAGAAAATATCTTACGTTAAGTTATGCATGTTCTACATTGTGTTATATCTTTTGAGTATGTTTTAATTAAGTGTTCCACTGGCTATTTGATCAAAACATTTTTGTTATTTCAGCTGGAAAGTGTCTGAGGGCGTGTCAACAACTTCCCCATACCCCATAGACGACTTCCCCCGACGTAATTTTAACTTTAAAATTTTTCGTGACAAAAATGTCGTTATCAGGAGATTGGTTTTTACTGAACGATGAAGGAAACTTTCTCCAACGATTTTTTTTCTCGCTTAATCACTTGGAATGGAAGTTGTTGGTAAATTTCTGGGTCACTGGATCTAAGCTTGATGTCACTTGGAGGTGTCCCTCGCGATTGAAATGATAGACGCAGAGAACGAGTCGAATCTTGTTTCTCTTTCGCATATCTCGCTTTTTCTTCTTCGTTCACTCTCTGGAGTGCAACAAGAAGTGACTCCTGCGGCCGATAGCCGAGGATATCGAATTTGACCTCTTTTTGCGTATCCCGTAGTCCAATGGGGAAAAATGTCCTTTGGAGCGTATCGTGCCCTCGACCTGCCATTTCGCACGGTCGTCCTTTTGTTTCCCCTGTTTCAGATGCCTCGTTATTCCACGGCCGAAATTTTGCGCCGAAATGAGAGTGCCTTTCTCATAGATTAACGTTGTCACGGAAACCGAGATCAGTCCGTGATCCTACGGGTACTTTTCGTCGTCCGGAATCAGGCATGTCATTGTGTCACCATTAATGACGCAATTGAAGATCATCCATGGACACAAATAGTGTATCCGCATATTGTAATTCCTTACAATTACCTACCTATTTTAAGAGAAAAAAATTGCACACCGCAATTTCAACACCCAGGCTGTATATTCCAGGAAAGGAGTTGGCCCGGGTGAATCGTAATTGCCACTGAGATCATGTCTGTTCGTGAAATCTAATCAAAGTCGTTGATTGAAATTTCCTTGTTACGGTGTGACTCTTTATATCTAATTTTCAGTGTAGTGGGCTATTTAGTAAAGCACAAACGTAATTGGATAGGTGACGGTGAATTGACGCCTAAATTAATAGTAAGTGTGTCATACCAGGGTAGTTAGACTTAATCTAAAAGAGTGTAATTAAAAAAAATGATCATATGCTACATTCAAATTACTTTATTGAACGATGCCCAGGTTACCCATTTACGAGGCCCATCCATCAAAAGGCTTTTTAAACCGGATTTATCATGCAATAGTTGGTTATCTTCAGATGAAATTATTTAAATTTGCATTCATACATTAGCTCAGTGGAAGCCAACACGGGGTAAAAGCACAAGATTCAATGGTAATAAGGGAATATATGGAAACAGATAAAAGTACTAATGGAAGCATATATGAAGTTTGAAGTATGATGATGTACAGGCGCGTGTATAGGTATAAAGCAGTGTGCGTCTTTTTTGTGTTCCTAGGTACTGTTCTCCGTCAATATAATGTGTTTCGAATATGTGAAATGTCATGTTATCACGCGAAAGTATATGTTAAAGATATTGTTCGCAGATTTGAGGCCATCCACATGAACGAATAGAGATAGGAATTGAATGAAAAATGACGTTGGGCATGTTATGTTAGAGTAGAAAGTTTTTTTAGTAAAATCGGGAAGGAGTAATGGAAAGTGGATGGGACAATTTTAAAAGGTGATGTGGTATTGAAGGGAACTGAAGGGATGTAGAATAATAGGAACGCGAGACGGGGAGAAAAAGATTAGACACGTTATAAAAACAAAAACAATCTTCAGCCCCAAGTTCGGTGAGAGTGAAGAGTTTTTATAGGTGAGATTAGAGCTCACCTAGTACTAAGCATGTGAAAATTCACACATCAGGGAAGACGGGACAGTTCCTCTCCATGTGTCCCCTGTGGTTTCCCATAAAGGTCTGGCACCAAGGAAATCGCTCAGCTTGGGTTCAGCTGGAGGTGAACCGAGTCTTGAACAGTTCGTTAACCAGAGTTCTCCGTTCAGTAGCCATGTGATCTACTCACTGTACTACCACGACGTTTTAAGAAGGATGGACAACAAAGATCAAAACAATAAAAAGTGACATTTACTCTTACAAGCAGAATATTTTGGGTTGAGGTCAAATGTCAGACAATTAGGAATGAAGGTCAGATCGAAGAATGTTAGAAAACGGTTTTTCATTCAAACCACAAAGAGTTACGAAAGGTTTAAAAGTTATGAAAGGTTAGTCATGTTAGTTTGTAGTTACTCCCCTCCTTCCTCTTCACCCCGCCACTTTCCTCGACTAAGATTGCAAATACCCAAACTTAACACGTATGTTCACCTGAAGATGCTGTTATACGACGAAACATGGTCGTGTTGAAATAAACTTTCATGTGGAATTTCAGTGTTTCCTTTTAAAGTTTCATGATTTAGGAATTCCACCAAGTCAAGCCTGAATCGACTTCCTTTCCACGTAATTGCTTAACGTCATAATCAATTAGAGAGAATTGGTGAGCTGATTTTTCTACGGAGTATATTTTTTATGAGTCCCACTGATTTTGCAGTGCTGCAGCGTTGAAGCAATTATTATTAATCCGTCTGCAATAAAGAGTGTTGCTTTATTAAAAAATTTGGTCTCCAGTTTCACCCTGGCGGGCTTTCACCCCGTTACGCTTGATGATTTTTTTTTACCTGGATGGCAGCGGGTCACAAGGTAACAGCGAAGGGGTTCGTTCAGTCCCCATCAAAGGATTTCGTAACGTTTCAGGTCATCTTACCCAAGGATAGATTCATCGCACCATGGTGTTACCGCTTATTCTCTACGACTTATTCGTCCAATATACTTGCTTATTTTGCAGCTAACCTAGATAATCTAGATATCTCCCCACAGTCCGCAGTATGGTCAGCTAAAACACATCCATGAGATATATTCACCAAGGCCATGATTTACTACTCAATAAATATTTTGGACATGGCTACAATACCTAATTTTTAATGAGACGCTGGAGAGCCATATTATCCTTCCGCAGTGCTATATAAATCAATGAATTTCTCTATTCACAAAATTGTCGATTTACCTTTCCCCTCATTTCTCAAAGGGGTCATTTCCCACTGTTCTCCCACCTTTTCCCCTCCGTAATTGATTAGGTAGCCATTTCCTTGCACTCTCATTCATTATTCTTTCTATCAAATGACCCTACAACCCCAAATTTTCTGATTCATATTTTCCATATGACGCCCACATAGCCTATTCAAAATTCAGCTTGTGCCTTAGTTTGAGGTCGCGTATTACCCAACGCGGTGCGATAAGGCTGGTTTTTATTCCCTTTTCAAAATTACTATGCCTTTAATCCCCATTGATAGAAGAATAAATATTCATTCAGAATAATTTTACAATGATTCTCGGAAAAAATTTGTAACTTTATGACATGAAATGGTCAAACTCAGTTGTGTGATCAGTATGACTTTTTTTAATGACTTAGTCAAACCAATGAATATTTTTATTTAAAATTAGGAATCAGTAAGCCCACGTTTATAGTTTTGATATGGATTGAGGTATTTTCTATGGAAACTGTAAATCTTCGTAAATCGTAGAAAGTAAATCGGAAAATAAATCTTGTTTCAGAGTTAGAATGATGTTGCTACTGATACACTCCGTAACATTGAAAAAAGAAAAAAGGTAATTGATTTCATTATTAGGTACTAATAAATTTTATAATCCAGAAGTAGTCTAGTCAGTGTGTCTACCAGGGAATTACTGTAATAATTGTGAAGCAATTACATTAGAGAAACGCACAAAAGGCCTAAATAATACTCTACTTCTTGTGAACTGTGTTTTATAATCTATCAGAAGAAAATATTAGAATTTAATAATGCTCTCAGAAAATAGAAAAAAACAGGAATTTTGAAGAAAAAATCCTCCCTTAAGTATCACTTAACACCAGTCCGACCTCATGGAGCACGGTGTAGAATAAAGGTACTAGAGCGAATGTTTCCTCTAAGGAGCAAAGCGGAATACAAAACCGTAATCTCGATAATAGCACAGACCTCACTGAGAAAACTTAGGTACCCATTCCCAGAGTTATGTGAAAATAGATTATACAGAAGAGACAGCAGCGGTTAAAGAATTATTATTAGGTATGATGAAAATAGGAGTAGCTTCCCTTTGTATCGAATTAAGTCTCACTGGGTGGGCTTCTTCTCTTAGATAGTTTCCTTGTTTCCTTAGGTTATCATTAATACTGTTAAGCTCACAAGGGACAATTTGCATGCTTCTAAATAATATAATGATCACCTTGGAGACAACCTAAGAGGAGATTTGTGCGGGTTGTCCTAAAAATACCCAATTGTCATATATCTAGCCATTTTGTGCTGAAAGTTGCTGTGTCTCATTTTCCTATTGTAAATTTATGCTTCTTGGATACTGTTCGTGGCCTACATATTCCAGTTTAACGGTAGAACAGCTCTTCACAATGACACTTGAATATTATGGAGCGTAACTCGAGCTTCGACGGACAGGATGGAACGAAAATAAAGGTATAGCGAAAGGATGAGGAGCCTTAAAAACGTCCATCTCCGGCTGCAGTCAATAAGGTACACTTTTAGTTATACTTTTTTCTCTAAATTCTACAGATATTTTCATCCAAGGGCGAAAATAATAGATGTCGCAGTGATAACGAGACAAGAGAGCTGCGATCACATTAGGAAAAGATAAAAAATGAAAAACCTCCTCCCTTCAGTACAAAATAATGAGGGTGGTCTCATTTGATAATTAAAATAACTTGGTGCAATTAATTCTGTTTTTCTCTTCTTCCACAGTACAATTTGCGACAATTAATCGACTTCTTACCTTCCGAAACACGAAATGCAGAGAATTTGAAAAGTCTTGAGGAAGTTTTGTTTTTTCAGGTGCCTCATTATTATCGCGATTTTCGCGAACGTAAAAAAATCTTGTATTCACAGAACTTAGTCTCCTCTCAGTCATTTAAGTCTCAGTGAATCAGCCATTCGTCATGCATGGAGGTTTATCCGAATATTCATATAGGTACCGAGTAAACCGATCTCTCACCAACTCAGCTGCCTTTCCATCCTCTCTTTGTCCAGTGCCATTAACCAGGTATTTTATCACGGTTTTCCAGCAATGTGTTCTACTCGAATATGTGAAATCTCTAACTTACAGCCTTCCCCATCTAGCCTTTTGTACTATTGTTATTTTCTTGGTTATTTTCTATTCGTGCGTTGGTTTAGTGGTTAACATGGACATCTCCTTTGGTATCGACACTGAGAAAGGAATCGTTCCCCTTAAATTTATGTGTATTTTCACACATCATTCGTCTCAACACTAGTTGTGCTCGGTTGCAGTGTTTTTCAAACATTTTAGAGTCACTGTCCCTACATAATTGAGTAAATCAGTTACTAATTTGCTAGTAAATTAGTTACTAATTACTAATTTACTCAACATGTTAAAATTCCACCACATCACGCCTGAAACTTCGATCTTTGTCCCTACATAAGACTATATCCCATGTCCCCCTGGAACTTGGAAAGGATATGGTTACCGCTAAGTCAGGACACTGCCTCCGGCTCCCCTCCGACACACGCCTTGTTTTTCTCCGCCCCCCTAAACTAGACCAACGCCTCCAACGGTAGTGCCCACTTTGGGAACCATTATTCTATTGTCAAATATTAACCGTCTTTACTTAAGAGTGCAATACTGTGACTTTAGAATATAAAGTTCCGCGTAGTCAGGTACATTTTTTCACATTTGATTGTTGATAAAAGGCTCTAATATCGAGTTGAACAGTATTATATTACTTATAAGAATGTTCGTTTCTTAGTATTAATTCCGCTGAGAAATATATAGCATCATTTCAGGTTATATCTGTCGTATTTGACTTCTCACTCTGACGGATAATAAATGTTTTCATTAAAATTGCATTGTATCATAATAAATAACATCTGAAAAAAGAAATTCAGTGTATGTAAGCAGAAATAAAAAGTTAAGAAACCTGTGCATGTAGTAATGAATTTAATATCCAACGAAACCGTAAAAAGAGGAATTAGTTTAAACGCAATAATACAAACTTTTTGGAAGACTGAATTTGATGTTCAAGAATATACATATCCCTTATGGAAAGCAATGTAACTCATTAACTTATATATGATCTAATGTTTGCCCGGCGAATAAACTTGGTGAAAATCTCTCGGGTTTCCCACCAGGCCAGGTTCTTCACATAGAGAACCAGACCCGGTGGGAAACTCGAGAGAATTTCATCAAAAATAAGTCATTACCTATCTTAAATGGAAAAAATATAACAATTTCTATTGAAAAATAGAAATTGGAATAACAGAAATATTTGACATTATCATAAAATAGCTTTAAAAAGTTTACAAAGGATTTTTTTCCAGTTTCAAAAGGAATATCATACAAAAGATTCTTCATATTTCATTGTTGAGTAGTACATATTTTAAAATTTTCATTCAGTGCGTTAGAATGTTTTGTGGAATTAATCCGGGAGGGCTATTCCGATTAAAACATATCCACAGAGAGATTTGTGATATAATAACATAATATTTGAATAAACTGCATTGTGTAAGTTCGTGTAAGAGGTAATTCTCATTAAATGTTCAAATAATTTAGCCCATAAAATTCTCTAAAAAGTAGTTTACATACTACCTTCAATAATAATTTTATTTTATGTGTATTCATCTGGTTTAGTGTTATTATTCCGTATTATCTTTTAAATGTGAAATGTTTGTCAATGCTGTGGTTACATAAATAAAATCTCTTTGCTTGTATGAAAAACTGAGAACTAATTTTCGCAGAGTGTCTATTTTCTTTGCCGAAAAATGGAATTTTTCCGGGAGTTCTTTCCTTTAAAATGGTTTTCAGAGTCAAGGGAAGTTTTTTACGTCATTATCTTTGATTTATGCGGTTTCATTTTCCCAATTCTATTTTCACTTTTACCTCCAATTGTTTCTGCTTGTATTCGATAATGAGCGAAAATATGACTTACAGACGTTATAAAAGTTTAGTTATTCTAAAATATAATTTTCTAGTAATTTTATAAAAGCATATAATAATGGAAAGATTTTACGATATTACAGGACTATTTGTTTTTTTTATAAAATCGATATTAGGATGTGATGAAAAATGTTGAATTTCATTTCACTGTGCTTTTTCGTCATGATACGATTCAAACATTCCTTAATCCGCAGTACTTAGATTGGTCCTTGTCATTTCCCTTGTGCGGGTAGGGAGGGAATTAGTTTCTTCTGCTACAGCACTCTGCTGTCCCTCTTATGTTCCCTTCAGCCTCCGAGCTCTCTCCCCTTACGATTTCTCCTCTTTCCCAGCCCACGTCATTCTCCCTCCCATCTCTCCCTATTTATTCTTTCTCGTCCTCGATCCCCTCTCCCCCTCCCTTTTCATTTAAGGTCGTCCACGGTTGACCGAATCTTAATTTGAGTTGAAATCTAAGCCCAACATATCTGAACTCGTGCGCAGGTTAATGGATAATGGAAGTTTTGGTCACGAAACTCTTCCCAAGTGCCATTAGTTACTCTCCAGTCAATTAGAGAACATAAATTGGACCCGAGGGATAAACTTTCTTTACGATCCAAGCATTTGAGTTCTTGCTCTTCCAAAAAATCCTGTCGTTATTTCAATTCTTCATTTTGAACATTTTTTCCCCATAAAATACTTCCTGATCGGATTTGTCAGCTTCGTTTTCTGCACTGTTCACCCCAGATTGGAAAACTTTCTTCTCGGACGAAACACAAGTCAACAAACATGGATGGGAACAATTGCGGACTTGTGGTAGTTTACGCTTAACAGGGTAAGTAATCAAATCAAGAATGCAAATGTCATAATGAGTAAAGATTGACTTCAAAGAAGCACTCTCTAGAACGATAGGATTTTCTTTCGTATCCATTCAGTAAGCTATTTTCTCGGGAAGGGATTGAGATAAGTGTTTTGTACCAAACATTTATTATTTCAATGAGATATTAAGTCGCTACATTGAGGAAAAAATTCCCGGATTTACACGATGGAATTTCGTAATCTTTGATTCATTAAAGTATCATAGTTTCATAAATATATGGAATATTTTATCGCCGCAATTATAATTTACTCCGTATCAATATAATTAAACAAAAATATTCTTTGCTTTATAATTTCTTGTATTTCAATTTTATAATGGAGAGAAATCCTTTGTTTGTTCATGAAGAAACTTCATTACAATAACCGGGGTTTCAAACTATTCAGGCATCATCAGCTGCAAAATATAGAAAAATGCATCTTTATATGTATATTTTTTGCCGGAAACCTTGGGAACGAAAAGTAAAGGGGCGTGGGTGGTGTGGTGAGAGATAAAGGAGAGGTAGA
>WURS02028214.1:0-11696 GCA_011762765.2 Rhinocypha anisoptera | reverse complement strand
GGTCACCGTGTTGTGGTATAGTTAGATTATGCTATTCTGATAGGTTAGGTTGAGTGAGGCTAGGTCACCGTGTTGTGGTATAGTTAGATTATGCTATTCTGATAGGTTAGGTTGAGTGAGGCTAGGTCACCGTGTTGTGTTATAGTTAGATTATGCCATTCAGATGCCAATAGATGGCATTACAAAGCGAAATTTTATTCCAGCTTTGTGAGCTAAAAACAATATATTTCAACAAAAATTGTCATACCTGTGAGTTTAATGTAAAATCAATACTGGATACATTAAACAATTTTTTTCGAGCAAAATAAAATGTCAATCAAATTGAAGCAAACGAAGAAAGACAATCACCATGGCAAACACAATCTTTAAAAGAAAATTTTTTCAATATCACAGTGAAAAAATGGAGACAAATTTTTGTTCTTTACTGTTTTACCTCAACAAAGATGGCATAATTGATCTTGAAAATCGATCCGCATGTAAAGCCAAACATTTCTGGTCTAAATTGTGAAAATTGATTTTGAATCTGTGAATAAACGTCAAATTAAAGTATAAATCATATATAGTTAATATATATTTTGAAACAATATAAACCTTGGTAAATTATGTTTTGAGAGGTTCTAAAAGTGGCCAACAGGTGGCGCGTTTTTATGCAAATTAATTAATCTTGCACTTGACATACTCAAAGGTAGCGCAAAAGTTTGGGAACACTCCAAAATGTGAAACTTGAGAAAGTTTTTATTAAGAGTGATACTAAGTTTAGCCTAAATTTTGGTAGAAAAATATTCTTTAATATTTTTTATATCGTTCGAAAGCTCAGAATATGTAGAATCGAATATGAAAATTAAAAACTGCCTAATATTCAGAACTGTATTTGATTCTAAAGTTTAGGTTTTTATCAAAACAATAGTTTAAAAAACATTCAAAACAATGAAAATTTGTATAAAAACTAATTATTTGTATTATAATTAAATTAGAATTAGTTTTTACAGTATTGTTTTAGTAAAAACCAAAAACTTTAGAATCCAAATTCGGAACAATTAAAAAATATTTGGCAGTTTTCCAATTTTTATATTCAATATTCTACATATTCTATTCTTTCGAATGACATAAAGAATATTAGAGAATTTTTCATACCAAAATTTAGGCTAAAAGCGCAGTTTTTTGGCATCACTTTTGGCTTGTATTTTGACATAATCGTCTATTCAGTCTGAACCTAGGAAACTATTTTCAGCACCGGATTTAATATAATTAACTGAAATCTACAATAAAAGGTGGTCTTACAAAACGTTAGGGGTGGTGGCTTTATACCCAATCCAGAGTATTGTTGCTAACCACAACAACATTAAACCCAGTGCTGATTGCAACATGGTGGCAGAGGTGCGATTCGAACCTACGCCCCAGAAGAGACTGGTGCCTCAAACAGGGGCTTTGGATAGCGCTCGATACAACAAGAGGCTACAGGAACAGCTCGTGGATTGTCAATCAAAAGGTTAAATCATCACTGTTCGAAAACGCGAGATTCGAAAAGAAAGGGGGAGATGTTGTGGTTAGCAACAATACTCTGGATTGGGTATAAAGCTACCACTCCTAGCGTTTTGTAAAATCACTTTCTATTGTAGATTTCAGTTAAATACATTAAATCCGGTGCTGATTGCAACAATCGGAAATCAAGTTCACCTGAAACTTGGTACGAAAAGCTCCTCGTGAATGACTCGATCCACAATAATTTCGAGCATAAAACTCATGCATCTTGCGGTAAAGTTGTCTTCCCAGATGATTGACTTGCGACACCGAATTCAGTAGAAGACCAAAGATAAGTGTCTCGCCAACAGTTCCCGAGCCTGCAATCACGCGTACCGCTAGAGTAAGCTTGCCAAACCAGACCAAATAGATCAAGACTGTGGCGTGTAAAACAAAGCAAGCGATAAAGGTGAAGATGATTGAGGACCAAAATTGCCGATTATAGGTGGAAACCTCCCACACTAGAAGGTGTAGATCTTGAACGATTCGTTTTGATCGATGATTGAGTTTAGAGGGATGGTGTATTAGAGATGAAGATTGCAAATCACAAAGCAAGTTTTGAAGCTTAAATCTTACTCCAAACAAAAGGTATATTAGTCATTCAGATTAAATATTCTCCTGTTATATTAGTCATTTATTAGTCATTCAGATTAATCCGTGTTCTTTTAAAATGTTTTGTGGAGTATAGTTGGGGATATATTCATTAGATGGAGCCACACTAACTTGACACATAATGAAGAGGAACGCGTTCTATGTACTGGAAAGCCTAAGTAATAGTGACGCCATCTAATGGATGCTCCCCAAAACATTTTAGAAGAACACGAATTAATCTGAATGACTAATAAATTAATTAATTTTTTTCAATAATTTAATTAAATTTCAAAATATTTGATAAATAAAAAAATTATTATTTTTAATATTAAATAAATTATAAAATATTTGATATTATAAAATTATTTTAAAAATATTTAATTTTCAAGATTTATTTTATTTGCAAAATTTAAAAAAAAAGTTGGTCAAAATTTTAGATTAAAAAAATTTCATTTATACCTACTTTAAGTATTTACATATGAGACTGAGATAAAGCATTTGATACAGAGTGCCACTGTAGAAGTATCCGCCAAAAGTGGCGTAGACCATTGGATGAACCAGAACGGCGGTGAATCCAAGCCAAGTTTGTAATTGATCCACGTGTAGAGTTTGCATCAAGAGAACCAAAGAAATACAGAGTATGATGGCAAGAATAAAGCCACACTCGATCAGGGGAGCTACTTTGGCATAGAGATAGACTCGACGCAGTAGTGAAACACATTGGAGACGATTTCGAAGTCTTACGACAATCGGTGCAACTCTACCTGTAATTGTGATTCATTCTCTTTGATCATACTCTTTGAAATTTATTTCCACAATAACAGTGCAAGAAAATGATAATCAGAAGTAAATTACGTAGAAATACAAAGTACCTCACGATATAAGGTAGAGATATACATTCTTAGAAATTGATTTCCACAATATCACGGAAATAAAAAGTGTCCCACAATATCACCGGGTTCTATTTCCATTTTAAGTTGAAAATATATTGGAAGTTCTTTTTATTAGTCATACAGATTAATCCATGTTCATTAAAAATGTTTTGGGGAGTATAGTTAGGATTATATTCATCAGATGACGCCACACTAACTTGACACACATAATGCAGAGGAACGCAAGCTATGTATTCTATGTACTGGAAAGCCTGAGTGAGAGTGGCGCCATCTGATGAATACTCCACAAAACATTTAAGAAAAACACGAATTAATCTGAATGACTAATATCTCCACGTTATCATAGAAATAAAAATTTCTAAGAGTGTTTGAAAACCATAGATTATTGCTTCCTTTAAAACTTATAATATAATGAAAATAGAACCCGTGATATTGTGGGGCACTTTTTATTTCCACGATATTGTAGAAATAAATTTCTAAAAGTCACTTCTGATTTTCATTTTTTACACTGTTAAAAAATGTTGTAAGGGAAAATCAGATTAATAAGCTAACAATAAAAATAATTTTGAAAATGTTTATATTAGATATTCCGATAAGTTTTAAAGGACTAGTATACTTTTAATTCTAAACCAACAGATGGCGCTCCACAAAATCTACATTGTTGACCCCTACAGGAGTACTGGCCAATGTATCCTGGACTTTAAACAATCGAATTCGGTTAACTACTATCGAACAGTCATGCGAACACTGGCCAATACTCCTGCACGTGTCAACAATGTGAATTTTGTGGAGCGCCATCTGCTGGTTTAGAAGTAAAAAGTATACGAGTCTTTTAAAACTTATCGGAATACCTAATATTTGAGTATCAACAAGTTTGTTTTTAAATATAAACTCTGAGTTTTGGTATATTTTTAAGTGGCTTGTTAAAATATATTATGATGATTACTGTGATGCCGCAGAGCCTAGTTTGTACCTTCAAGGCCATAGTCGGGACAACAAATGCACGGGGCACTTGAGCATTGACAAGCTAAGAACGAGTTCACAGAAATCTCAACAATCAGACAATATTCTCAGCTTCGTATTGATGCATTTATCACATTCCGTCACATTTCTCTTTGGTTCTATACCTTTGCCAAACTTTCAACATTTAAAGATTTTTCCAATTTTGTTTTATGGCAATTATGAAAATGACTTGGTTGAAAATTGCGAATCGAGACTAGGATCAAGTAGATCTAGCGTGATGCTCTCTCTAGAGTGTTTTACGCAATGAACTCATATGAGTGATACTTGCTCTCTAACTGGCTGTGTCCAGTGGAGATTCGTGAACACTTGGGCAAGCTGTTGTAATGTTGGGCTGTATGTTTGCTTTGCAGGGTGACTTGAGGCTCTTGATGATGCTTCTCGTGTGGGATGGAGATGACCACGTCAGAGATCACCGAGCGGCATCTCGCGTCGTGAGGTGAACTATCACCCGAACCTGTGGCCGCACTCATCACTTGCAACTGACTGCAACTCTTGATGCACAACTCTTGGTCCAGTCGACAGCCACGTTCCACTTCAGCCTCACCTAGCACAAATGCACTAGAGGATCGTCTTTGTCCTCCCACCACTGCCAGGCGTTTCACATTCTCACTCTTCTCAAACAGTGAGCTTTCGGTAGACTTGGAACTTCTCGCACTTTTGGGTAGCAGAATTTGCAAGAAACTGAGAATTCTTTCGTGACTGTTGCTAAGTTTCTTACTGTTGGTCTGTGCCTTTTTACTAGGATCTTCGAGTCTATCCTCCTTTTTTATAGGCATCTCTTCGACAATATCTTCTTCGAGAATTTCATTTTCCAAACGTATTGAAGTGTGAAAAAAAGATAGATAAATTGTAAGATATTCAAAGTGTTCCAAATTAACCACATCTTTGGTTGTGATGTGTTTGAGTAGTTTATTGATCAGATACTGCTGAATACAATCCGGACAAAGAGTTAGATCAATTTCAATCAAGTCGAGCTCGTTCTGTATGCTCGATTCTTCGTCACATAAATCGAGTCGTTTAGCCACAAGATAAGCTTTAATCTGGTCAAAGCAAGTTTGCGTTTCTTGATTTCCAATTTTGCAACTTGATCTATTTTGAAAAAGATAAACTACATAGAGAGTCTGGTCGTCAAAAGTCACCTTGGGCATTTTGGGTGTAATATTGGTCGAACTGCTCATCTCAAGGGACTCATCTACCTCCTCGCGAAGACATTGCTCGTGACTTGGAAGCACGCGATGAGTACTGTGCTTTTCCAACACCGCACTGTGCAGTTCACGCTTGCCCAGTGTGAGTACGAGATAACGACTTGAACCTTCAACTTTGCCAACGCGTTCTACATTGGCGCATTGATGCCAAAATTGTTCGAATTGGACTGTTACAGGTCGAGCTAGGCACATCAGAGCGTTGTACTCTTCGGAGGTGACCAGAAACTCGGGTTTGGTGTGTTTCGACTCACTCGATTGCTGCCGTGTGCTGTTCCAGATGCCACTGCTCACGAAAGAGGATGAAGTGCTCCTAGTGGCATTCTCACTGCTGAACGAGAGTCGACCAGTTGAAGTCGAATCTTTACGGTTGCTGTAATATGAGAACTCGTATTGCGAATCGGAAGACAACTGTTGTCAGTGATCAAGATAATTAGATTAGATCAACAAACTAAACATATGCTTACCTTTCGAGGATAACTCTTGCGGATAAATTTGTTTTTTAGCATCATTATTCCACTAGACATGGCACTCTGCGTTGTGTGTTTCATGTAACCCACTTCATCACTCGTCACATCTTGACTTCGATTCGGAGATCGATCAGATTTCTCAAAGGGTTGATTACTTTGCAACTCGACTGGGTCAAGCATTGACATCGATTTTTCTGTCTCAGAACAACGACCCAGTTCAGACAACTTGTTGCTGCGCATTTTGTTGCCACTGCTCGAGCTAGTGCCACTCTTGCTGCCACCTACTGAGTTAACCCCCGAGACTGATCGATCGCCTTCGTGAAGTTTAACCGGAGACGAGGTGGACAGATTAGGTCCACTGCCCATTTGACCTCGCTTTGCTGTTTTGCGAGTTTCGATGTTATCGCTGCTGTACCTAGTCAACTTTTGATGTCCACTTTTGCTCATTCGCACTTCGTTTTCTAGTGTCATATGAATGTGGTTTTTGCGGTAGTTACTTTGGTAGATAATGGAATTACTTTTGAACTTTTTATTAGTTGGCACTCGACGAACGGTGCTTTGCTTGGGGTTCTTCTCGGCAAATAGAAAGAGTTGGCGCATAAAGAAGCCTGCGTTCCATGATTTATGGTGACACTGACTAGTGGCATCTGACTTGCTGATGCGCAGCTTTGCTTTGCGTGGTGAGTCTCTTTGGTTCATCTCGGTGCAGTGACACTGGCAAGTGCAATCTTCTACTCGCGTTCCCTCCACGCTGCCTCCAGAATCCCCACTCTGTCCAACTCGTTCTATCACTTCCACACTTCGACCTCTGTTCACAATCGGATCGTCCTTGTCATAGTTGATTTGAACTGTAGCCAATCGATGGTCTAAACTGTGTCCAGTGTACCCGATTACCCGAACTTCATCTTTTGCTTCTGAGCTTGGAGCAGTGATTGAAGCCACTCGACATGCTATTTGCTTTACTTCGGATTCCGATCCCGAATCGCGATGACCACAAATTTTACAGTCGCCCTGGGCCACCACAGCAGCTTCAACTTCTGCTATTTCTGCTTCGTTGATTACTTCAGGCATTGTGTGGCCAAAATAGCGATGTCTTAAAGAAGTGACTGCATCGATGCGTTTGTAGAGATTGGCACATTCTTTCTTAAATTGTTTGGTAAAGAAGGCGTACAGAAAAGGGTTGGCACATGCGTTGAGAGGCAGAACAAATACAGTAAAAATTTTAGCCTCTTCAAGTGAAATGAGATGCCAGCCAGCAAGTGCGGTGAGAGTAAAGAAAGCAATCGGTGCCCAGCAGAGAAAATCAGTAAAGACCAGAAGTCCCATCCGCATGGCAATGCGAGTGTCATTAGAGTTCCAGGCTTGTGAACCTCGGATAGCACAGTACATACGTAAATAACATCCCATGAGAAGGAGAAAAGCAAGACCATTGAAGAGAATCAGAGTAAGAACGTAAAGTAGCGACCACACAGAGTCATCGGTCTCGAAAGGCAGACATATAGCAAACTTGCGATAGTCGCTGATGCCAAAGAGTGGCAGAAGGGCCATGGTCAGTGCAAGACACCACCCCACCGACATCACAGTGGAGGCGGCACGCAACGATAGTCGCTTGTTAAGATGCATCGCGTGGGTAATGGCATAGTTTCGCTCGAGGGTGATTACTGCCAGCGTATAAACAGACAGTTCGGCACTGAATACGCCTGTAAAACCAGTTAACTGGCAAGCCCAAGAGTTTTGCCACTTGATGGCGTAGGCACGAAAATGGCCCAGTGTACTTGCATCTACCAAGGCTAACATTCCTAGGTAAATGCCCATGAAAAAGTCTGCTGCAGCCAGATTGCATACAAGAAAACGTGGCACATCAAGTTTGTTACGTCGTCGTTTGCGCCGCCCGAAAACAAGCACGACCAATACCATTCCGTTGCCAATCAATGCCAGTGGAAAAACTATCCAGACCCCGGTTCGCAAAGTCCACCAGTCAAAAAGATCACGGCAAGGCATGAAAGGTCCTGGTGTCGGAAAACATCTGATTGGGTGACCTGTTCCGCCTACTTTTCCTGGTTGAAGATAGACATTTGACACTCGGTGCTGCTCTGTTTCAAGCAATGTCTCCCAAGGGTAAGAAGATGGTGATTCAATTGCTGCGTAAAGATCGTTAGAGAAGTGCCCAAACTGACTGTTTGCCTGTTCTTGGTCATAATCGCTATAGTCAAGACTTGGCTGGCTATAGATTTTCCAAAATTGCTGGGCCAATTGATCAATAGTGAGATTAACGTTATGGTCATCAATATCTTCGAGCCAAAGAATTGAGTCGTGAAGGTGAGGCAAACTGTGGCTCGAATCATCTTCAGGCAGAGAAGTTGCTGGTACAGCCATTTGAAACTGACCCAAGTAAGGACAACAGTGGTAGGCGTACGACATGGCCAGAATGTGCACATAAGGAAAGCTTTCCACTGAGGGGAACTCGCGTAAATTGCGATTTCCGTGCACTTTGAGTTCGACGATGTTGGCCAGACCTTCGGTGGGTAGGCGAGAAAAGTGGTTGTGCCCGAGATTTCTAACCACGACCAAAAGCAATTAGAGAGTGATTGAGTTAATCATGTCGTGACACTTACAGATCACGTAGAGAGGCAAGTGGCGCGAAGGCACGTGGGTCGATGTGCCCAATCCGATTGTACTGCGCGTTGAGCACTTTGAGTTGCCTTAGTCCGACAAACGCCTCGGCCTCGATGTCCCCAATCTGGTTGTTGCTCAGTGCCAGGTCAATCAGTTTGTGCTGACTGACAAACGTTTTTACACCCACTGTCTTGAGTTCATTATAACTCAGATCGCTGCAATGGAAAACAACAAGTAAGTCTCTACTGGACCGATTGGTGGCAGCACTCACAGCACTCGCAACTCTGTGCAAAGTTCCAATGGAGGCAAATAGTTGATCCGGTTTGATTTAAGCACTCTGAATAATAAAGAAGTAAAGAATAGTAGAATAAAATCGAAGGTTATCGAAGACGTGCAACTTACAGGCTTTTGAGAGTATGGCCAACGAAGAGGCACAGCTCTTCATCAATCGCTTTGATGCGCGATCTGTCAATTCGAATGTGTTCTAACGAATTGCTGTTGCGTAAGTTAGGAAACACTTCCTGGTTACGTACTTCGGACAATTGACTGGCAGGATAAGAAATGAATTAAGAATGAGTTTAGTGATGAAGCTCAGAGCATTTTCTATTGCAATAAGTGTTGACACAGAATGATACTTACATCTTGCGCAACTTGGACAAGTTGACAAAGGCATCGACGTGCAGTTTCTCCAATGGATTGGCAAAGAGATCGAATTTGGTCAGGCTCGAGTTGCTACCACTACCAGCACCTTTTCGGTTGAACGCTTCGCCTGGTACCCATCCGATCTGGTTGTGGTGCAGATTGCTGTCACAAATAATTTTATTTTAGATAAAACAAAATTACTTGTATTGCATAAACCAAGCATGACTTACAGTTCAGCGAGTGAGCGGAGGATGACAGGTTGAATTGCGTCGCTGGGAAATACACTAATTCGGTTGGAACTCAGATCGCTGTGAAGCAGCAAGGAATGATGTGGACATGAATTAGTGCTTAAGTTTATCAGTGTGTCTGTGCTAATTGCTTAGCACGGCACGTGGCCCTACTCAATCAAACTAAGACTCACAAAGTAGATACTCACAGACTTATCAATCGATGCAGTCCCTCGAAGCAATGCTTCTCTAGAGTATCGATCTCATTCTGGGCAAGATTTCTGCAGAATCAATCTGTTAGATTGTGTCGAGTTGATGTGTTTGTGTATGGTTATTTCACACGAAAAGCACTTACAGGTGCTCCAGTGCCGGCAGGAGGCTGAATGTGCCATTCTTCAGACGGCGCAGTCGGTTCTGGTCCAAGTGCAGACGGCGTAGGTGTCTTTGCCAGAGACGATGCACTCCGAAATGGTGTCGCTCGAGAGACTCTATCTGGTTACGCGACAAACTCCTGTGAAAAAGATGGCGAAACAATGAGAATTCTTTCTTTTCCATTTAAGATGCGATGACAAGTGCCAAAACCAAGGTTGATATCTAATGACCTATTGCATAACCTAGCAACTACAAGATGTAATTTAATTTAGTTTATACTTATGTTTTTTATGCAATTACAAATTGGTTCACTTAGCTAGTCTGTGTGCAATCGTATTTGAAGTAAAGATACAGTTCACTTATTGCATTGGTGGCGGGAAATTTGGTTTTTTGTTTGTTTCTTTTTCTAAATAAATTACTTTAGACTCAATGTACGGCACACATCTCCTTAGTTGTTCGTCAATACAAATGAGAATGGCAATCACGATAGATTCGATCACTAATTGGTGCGTAGCTCGGGCACAAGTCCTAAGGCTTTGCCCGTGGTTTGAGTCATGATGGCAGGCAATCTGCTCGAAAGTTTGATTGCGATTCGTCATCAAGTTCATTTGTCGTCGGCAGCAATGGTGAGTCGCACTTGAGCGATAGTAACTGATAGAACCAATGTGCACTTTCGATTGTCTCCACTCGGGCAAATCATTGGGCTCATCATCATTTGTCGTGTTTGGGCAGTTTCCACTGCACTGGATCAATGGGTAGCTGCCAATCCAATTGAGGCCGTGTGGTTCGATCTGGTGCCTACCATGGCACATGTGGCATCGATAGAACCATTCCACACGTGCTACCACTCTGCAAACTCAATTTCACTTGTCGAGCATTGACATCGGGTGTGCATTATTGTTTTTAACCCTATTCAAATGTCTCATCAAAAACTGCAAACGCATTTTTTTACAAAAACTTTATTTTTATGTTTTATTTGTTTACATTCTGAGAGTAAAAAAAGGACTCTGTTCCGGTTAAGAAAATACTAAAATTTGAGTTGCTACACTACACTGCTTGACACTGATTCTTCGAATAGAACTTCCTGGTAGACGGCTGGGCGATTCAGTCACGGCCAGCTATTGTGCTTGATGGCAAACACACTGGCATGAGCACGGCGCCTAACTTATCGACACTCGGTGCCTACTTCGCACTATTCACTTCATCAGTTTATATCTATTAATTTTCCCCGCTATCGTTTCACTTGACAACTTTCTCTCTCTCTCTCTCTCTCTCTCTCGCTCTCTCACCCCCACTCACTTTATTTATTTATTTTCAAAATACACATACACAAAATTTGAACTATTTATTTGAGCCAGAATCAGTATATTCAATAAATTCACTTTGTTTTCTCAGATTTGCTTATGATTGTTTCCCAATCAAAGTTCCGATAAATAAGTTCATTAATGCTAGTTAATATTTTGTTGTAGCTTGCATCGTTATTTTGCATAAGTGCTTTTTATAAGCACTGATTTACTAAGTTTTTGTTTTTTCCTACTGCCACAAACGGGTAATTGTGACAAAAATAATTAGTACAAGTGTTGATTTTGTGTTGTTGTTTATATCACATTATTATTATCATAATTTTAGACGTATATAATGTTGAATATTATACAATATTGAATTTAGGTTTTTCGGTTAGATAAATTATTAAAGAGAAATATAAAAAGAGTTAACTGCTCACATGAACGACGGACTATGATTATTAGCAATAAATGAACATTATGAACAACAATAAATGAATTAGCATAATTGAATGGGACGAGTGAAGTGAGTGTGTCGGTGTCACACCCACTATTAGCATGATTTGTAGGTTTAGCCACTGTGGCATTGTGGTGATTGATCATCACGCTCCAGCTCACCCCTACAGGGCTTTTTATTAATTGAGCCAAGAGAGAGAATTAGAAACAATGAGCTCTCTCTCTCTCTCTCTCATACTCTCCTTTTCTTCCTAACGCTTTATCTTTTTTCAACTTTCTCTCTCTCTCTCTTTCTCTCTCTCTCTCTCTCTCTCTCTCTCTCTCTCTCTCTCTCTCTCTCTCTCTTTCTCCCCCCCCCGCCCCAGTAGTGTTGCTATATATACTATCTAAAAACACAGCT
>WURS02028203.1:0-11697 GCA_011762765.2 Rhinocypha anisoptera | reverse complement strand
GAGTGAAACAAAAGAGGATACAGAAGAGCGTGGTATGAGGGGAGGGTGGGTGGGTGGGTGGGGGAGGGGGAGAATTGGGAAGCAAGGGGGCTCTTGCCGAGCCTCGCCCCGCTCCTTAATTCCTACTCTCATTTGTCTTTCACGCTCGTCTCTCGTTTAATTGCATTTTTACCCGTTTCCCGCCCATTCTCTCTCCCACTCTCTCTTTTTTTTTAAACCCGGGTTTTTTTTTTAAGGGAGCGCCCGTAATTCGTTCGCCTATTATTTTTTTTTCTATCCTCTCCCTCGTCTTCTTAAGAACTCTCTCGCTCGGTCTATGGCAAAATATTGGGAGTAGCAATAGTGAACGAAACTCCGCAGTCGAAAACATAATGATTCACGCTTGCGTCAACTGCGGCGCATGATAGCTTGCCCAGCAGAAAACTCGATGGGTTACGTGGCTGAAAGAAACTTAGTTTCATTCCCTAGGAGGAGTCCGCTTGTTAAGTTGTGCACATAATAGTGAGAGGTCGGCGACCGCTCACTGAGGACAGGTGGCTAAATGCGATTAGCTAGAATATAGAGGGATGATGAAAGGTCAAAGGACACCGGGGCCTTGGGAATCGGTCCATCCATAACGAAAAGCGTAGAGGTCCCAGTTACTTAACTTTTATATTTGACCGATCGTCTACAATATTTTGAGAGCTCTATTTTAGAGCCCACGTGCCAAGCAAGTAATCGAGTCATAAATTTTAGTTACTTCGTTCAGTGGAGTCATTTTGGGAATGCAGAGTCAAGGAACCTTAACTTCATTTCCCCGGAGGAATCAACTAAATGAATGAGTTTATCATGACTCTTCCACCTTTCGCCTTTTTTTTATACTGCCCCGGACACATTTTCGCCCATTAAAGCACACATTTACATTCGTACTTGCTACACAAGTTTACAGTTTCTTGCATACTCCAACAAATTTAAACATATCTCTCATTATTAACATGTAACATTTTATAATTATACGTATTTAATACGTCAATAGTTGCATATCCATCTGGAATGACAAAAGGTTTCATTCCTTCAAGAATCGATTTCACAAAGTTAGGTCACATATCATCTTAAATATCACTTAGTTTATCAATGAATACTGGTCAAGATTTTTCTATTTACAGATACAACCAGATCCAACATCAAATATACTGCATCTAATAGTCACTGCATTACAATAAATCTATAAAGAAGTGAAGCGGATTGGGCAAGGAGTCAACGTTTGTATATGAATATAATTGTGCCGTTGAACAAATATTATAAAGAATGCAGAATCGGATCTGTTTTCCCTCAATACATTAGTCGAAAGTGCGGAACAGATAAATCACAATGACAATGTAACAATCATTTGATTATATATTTACAATGAAGTTGAAAATATCAAGTAATTAAAAAGGTGAAGGTAAACACCACAGGTAAGTAAAGACATGAAGAAGAATATTACTTAACAATATTCATAAAGAAGCAGCACTAAACAATTTCAGAATATAAATAAAAAGTCAGAAGTATATTATAATAAAAAAGTCAGAAGTATATTAAATAAAAAGAATTAACATAGCTTGGAAAGAATAAAAATAGGCGACGTAGATAACAAGGTCAGAGAATTTGATCGATCTAATTGTGGCTATAAAAAAAATATATTTTCCCTCGTGGGAACTCATTCTTGAATTGCTTCTAATTTTGATTTGTTAGTTGGATTGTAATAAATCTATATTCAAATGTCTATCTCAATTAAATTTTATACAAATTCGTCGAATCAAATAAAAGAGCTTTTGATAGACGTCGTTGGATCGAAAATGGGATTAGCTGAACGTGGGAAAACAATTCAAGGTTAAAAATTTCAGCATGAAAATTGTACCCCATGAAACGGGTTTCTGAACCACGTTCCAGAGATAATTTTATTCCCAGTAAATTTAATAGACAAACGATGAAACGATGAACGATGAAATAAAAAACATCAATCTAAATCTATAATTGATATAATCTGTAAGTAGACTTTAAGGGCGTGATGCTGGTGGTTAGTAAACATCAAGCATGCATTACCACAAGCATTATTTGGTACTAAAGCAGACACAAACAATTTATTAATTTACTCATGCAGGATCAAAGTTATCAATTATAGGAATGTATGACACCCATACAGGAGAGTAAGAACTACGATTCCCTTAAATATCGCACTTACGGTTGTGATCATATGTATTCTGTTCTCTACTTGAACGAGGAAAAAATGAGATAAATAGAACCGCTATACGGTTTATTTTTAAGATTTTATATATGAAATCTGGGCTACCGTGGTAATACGGTGTTTTTATTACGTCTATAATCTCTTCGCTGAAGTGATCTGGCTCAAATTTACAATGTAGATTTAACCTGCATTTTAACCTACGAGTGGCTTCCAAAGTAATTCTTACACTAACAACGTTAAACTGTTACGTTGATCATAACGACCTTTCACAAATATATCCTTTCCACGTTTCACTCGAAATAATTCCAAAACTTTTGTGAGGTACGTGAAATAGTGAGGGATAACTTTTTAAGTGTTTGCTTTCATTTCACTAAATCTATTTTTCACAAATCTTATTGTTTTTTCAAAAGCTAGAAACATAATAAAAGGCACATACTTATTTTTTTCCATATTATCCCTATGTATGTGGTTGGCGAGGATGACAGAAGCGTCCCCCGAATCTAGGAAATCCTTCCTCTTTGCTCCTTTCGCCTTCCTCGTAATCGTTAAACAGACCCCGATGGACACGTAGACGAGAGTTTCACGCGCGAAGGATTCCTTCTCTTCCCAAGTCGGTCACCCATCGCTGAATCAGACCCCCGATTCCTTGAGTCACACCTCCCTCAGCACGAAGCGGAATTGTGGATGTGAACCAGTGATTGGTGCAATAAGAGGTGATGAGTCACCCGTGACATCGGAATCATCCTGTGGCTGCCACCAATATTGCCGGATGCACAGTAGGCAAGGGCATTACTATATCACTCGAAATACTAGAAAATAAGGGGTTGAAATCAAACATGGAAAGCACCTGTCTTTTGCTTGTTCTCAGTACAACTTCGTAACTTGTAATACGCAAATAATAATCGTAAAAAATTTTTGCCTTTCTCTTATTAACACAGTCTCATTTTATTCTTAAAGATGTACATTTTATATACATTACGATATTTAGCTGTAAATTACTCCATAAACGTGGCGATAACTCGAAAACGGTAGTTTACAATATGCATTCAATCTTGCCAACGTCATACATTCACGTGTGGTGTGATAAAATTCTCCCCACATCAATTCACCCCACATCATCCCCACATTCGTCACAATGTTTTTCATGTGCATACATTATTGTGTGGATAATAATTTCTAATATTTGCCTCTTCAGAATGCATGCTTGGTGATGTCCATCCCCTACCTCATAACCTTCCCTCGGGTTGCAAGGCTTGCTGTTATTAAGACATAATCGTCATGTTTTGGTTTCCATTTTGAGACTTCTCAATCCAGTTCACTCCTATGCTCTGTAACACGTCTAATAATTATGACCATCCTAATTCGATGAAAATTTCCATAAATTAACTAGTCATATGCAAACATCATTGGTCATCTTGTGAATTCCGTTAAATGAACCTCCTCATTTCCGCTAAACACACGTAACACCACTGCTTCTAACCTTAAATGATCCTCATAAATATTTGTCTACCATCTCACTCGCTTTCTTTGAGTTTTAAATTTCCATCGACCCAACAAAGACCTGAGAGCTTTCTTCATGAGTAACTAGAATCATAATATGTATTTCTTCTTCCGATTCCCTCAGTTGGACAAAGAAATTTGACCTTGAACTTCATGACCAATGCGTTGTGTTGAAAGGTATTTTTCAGCTATATCTATGAAATATCCTGCAAGCTACCGGAATTGTGTGTGACGGGCGGTGAATAAACACTGAGTATATCTTCCCACATGCACACATTCTAAGGATTACAAATTACAAAACATTATTTACCCCAAAGTGACAGCGGGTGACAGGAGGTGAGTGAGCAAACACCAGGCATGTATTACCACATGCATATATTAGATATAATACAGAGAAACTACTGACATGCAATTATTTCAATGACAAAAGAAAATACATGTCATGCGGGAACAAATTTAATCAATGCAAGTTCATATGCATATATTAACTATCTAGCCTAACTATTATCTCCGAGCTTATGGTCACATTTATTTTGGTCTTTAATTGTGCGTGGAAAAAATTACATTTTATAGCTTTCTGTTCGACAGTTTATCTCTCTGATTTTATGTACGTGATCTGATCCCAGCAAGTGGTTCCCAACCTAATTACAGTAGCTTTTTAAACTGCTACGTTGGTCGTAAAAAACTTTCAAAAATGTGGCAGGTCTACGCTGAACTCGATCCAACACCAATCCTGATTGGATTCACTCAAGTTGGACTTCACTGGAGGTGTGCAGAGTCATTACCCGCAGGATCATGTATCCGAATACTTCGTTCAGTAGCCAAGCGCTATACCCAGGGAGTTTCCACGACCTCAATATCTTAAATTACGTATTGCGAGAGAAAGTGTGTATCCATATAAAAAATTTATAATTTTTTCCAAGGTGCCAGTATTGATGATATAATTTATTACATTATACCAATGTAATTAAAAAATAACAACAAAGGGTAACGTATTTTAAATAAATAAAAAAACAAAATGTAGATCCAAACGAGAGCAGAACCACTAAATATTATATTTCATCAATCAAATCTTTTTTTACTTTTAAGAAACAAATTTTAAAACGCAATTCCATGTTTAATTATATTAGTCCAATAGGGTAGTTTCCTACACATAAGAACATTGAATTTAATTATTGAGACGTGTTGTACTATAAATGTATTTTTTACATGCAAATTAAGAAGAGGGAGAAAGCTTCTATTAGTAGAAAATTATGTGTTTATTTTTAGGTGAATTTGAAAAGTCCATGTTATTCGCGGTAACCCGACATCCATGTTGATGACGTATTAGGTAGCGACATTATTTTAGTGCGCATTGAAGTTACGGACGCTACCTTTGATTACAGGTTATTTTAAGATTAGGTTAAGATGGATGAATTGATCGTTTTTCAAAGGATGAAGTATGACTTAAAATGGCTTTAACATCTGAATTTGTTAGAAGAACTCCGGACAATCTTCCAAATGCGACAATGGTGCTGGGGTTTTTCAAAGAAGATATGTGGTTTAGCGCGAGTGAAATAAGTCCAGACTCTCTCTGGCAGTGAAAAAGATGTGGAACTACATTTGGTTTAACAACCAATTTGCAACCAGTAATCTTATATCTAATGAAATGTTCACATTCATCATCAATTTAAAATGTATAAACGTACATTTAATTATAGCCCATGTACATACGTAAATAATAGCTGACATACACCAGCTAAACCCAAGCTGAGTGATTTTTCGGGTAACTCATCTTCGTGGGAAACCACAGACTGCACAGGGAAAGGAACTGGCCCCTCTACCCGGATGTGTGGGAATTGTCACACACCGTGGGCCTAGTACTAGGTGAGCTCTACCCTCTCCTGACATACCACCTTCGGATTGAATACTGTGGTTATACGTAGGTACCAGTTTTCACCTATGTCAATCTGACACAAAGTTTCTGGAAGCCTAACCTCACGAAGTTACATAAGATGGGGCTACCAACTTTTTATAATTTTTATAACACCAACGATCAGTTTCAAGATATGAAAACAAATCGTCAATTATAAGTTATAAGTTCTCCATATCTTTGTAGGTGCACGAAGTAGATACATTTTGTTTATTTATAATAATATAAACATTTTAAAAATGAGTAATTTTTGTTGAAGGGGGGCTTCCAGATACTTTGTATTAGATTGATATAGGTCATAGTTTTCGGCTTATCTTTGTGTAATTGATTCATTTTATGAAATACTTTTTAAGAGCCACCACACTTAAGTCTGATAACCCGACACTACTGACTGCTTCGCCAAACTTGTTATTTAACCTTTAATAATGATGTAAATACATAGAAAAAGGTCGGGAGGGAGGGTAAAGACAACACCGGGACACAAAGCATACTTCCATGGGTCGACCTAGTGAATTGTGCGGTTACTTTTACTCAGATATGCGTCTGCTTCGAATTGTTTGTTGCGACCCTTTGATAACCGATGGACCTTTCATGGTCTGAGACGTTGATTCCTACTCCCTTGCAATACTAACAGTTACAACTTCGATAGATATGTAATGCTCTTGCATCCAAAAGATCTATCATCTTCATCTCGTTAGTTTGACCTGTTATCTTTGCAGTTAGGCTAACTTTAAGGGATTTAATGAAAAAAATTTTGGTTCTTAAGTATTAGCTTCCACTTTGTGAAAAAATTTTGTTCGTGTCCCGGTTAAAGTGGAAAAAAGATGCAACGTACACATTAAATACTGTAATAACTCAGTACAACGGATTGGCAATGTATGCTCGGGCAATCGTACCAATTCGCAACTGGAAAAATTAATCAGCTGTCATCTAATATGCAACGAACACACATTTTGTCATAGGCTTTTTGGAATGGATGACTAATGAGAGTACCCAGGCTAACAAACTCCGTTATCGTCAGAGACGTACCTATTTATAAGCATGTGGAAGGAAGACATAAATTGCATTTTTTTGTTTTAATATATTATTGAGACTTTGGGCCTGCACTTTCGGTAAACATTATTTATACCACTGGTTAGAGTTGCAGCTAACGTCTTCTGCCATAACTTTCTCCGCCGAACGGTTATTACATTTCTTATTGCACTACTAAGGTCCAGGGCATGAGTGACAGGAGATATTACCACTTTTATTTCTGAGGAAGTTTCTTTTTAAATAATCTTAAAACACTTTTATTCTTTCGTCAATCGGGTATGCTAGGACAGGGTCCAACTCATGAGACCATATGAACAAAAATTGGAGGAAAAACGTTTATATAGAATTCGAAACGAGTAGTTACGCTCGTATAAACGAAATAACTTCACTTGCACAATCAAGGCGTTACAGTACTTTATGATACACATTTCCAAGTGTACTTTCCCTTTCCAATCGTCGTATCGAAATATTTAGAGAGTATTTTACTCGGTTTTACCGGAATGAGATGTTGCCGGTTATCAGCGCGCCGATTTATCTTCCACGTAGTCCGCCACGGCCCCCCGTATCCGTCTTCGGTCCCCTTGAGACGTCATTCGGGCCTTCCTCCCAGCGTTCCCAGTTCCCCGTCGCGTTTTCCCGCAGCCGATTTTTTTCAGTTTCCAATAAATTGTAAAAAACACATTTTTACCATTTCAGCCGCACGACTTTAGATAAATAATCCAGGTGCTACATTTATTCAATTAATACAATAACATTTTTTTAGGAAACTACCCTATCGTTACCCTTATAGTTTTGGTCGAATGAGAATGCTCATTTTTTTAGTCGTAAGTATATGCAATCAAAATATTTTCACAGCCACTCCCCTCTCATCCTCTCAAATTTTTCCATAACATTACCCCGAAATAAAGTAAAGGCATTTTTCTCATTCACCTCGCCCCGTTTCCATGGTTACGAAACGTGATGTCGACTCGGAGAAGCGTCGGCAGCGTGTGTATGGCTTCGAAGGGGCGATTGGTCAGTGAGCGCGCTTTATTGATCAATAAGTGAAGGCTTTCAGGGTAGTGGGAGACATTCCGACTAGGAGTTCCTTTTGTCCGAGATCCTCAGCTCTTTGGGGAACGCAGAACTCGGTACGAGAGATCAAAGGAGGGAGGCATTTAATAAACCACTCCTCTTCATCCCCCAGGCGACCTTTGTTGTCGGTGGTACCTCTGTCACTCGGCCTCCCAATCCCCGGAAATCTGGTCCACAAGCATACTCGATTGTATTCGTCCCCTTAACATCTACTTCGCAGCAATTACTCGCTCCTCCTTGTCGTCGGAATTCATAGCGGCTAAAATAGTGCACGCCCCATGCCTCTCTGTGAGGATGCCTGTCTTTTAGTCGGCTCAGCCTAATGCAATGAAGACTAGCTGGGGCTAATTCCTATTAAATCGGAAGGTGATCAAAGGATACCTTCAGGTTTTACCCTAAAGAAAAATGTATCGCATTTCACTCCAACTTATCTAGTGCCGAAAGACATAAAAAGGAGACGATGTCATCTCCCGTAAAGAGTTCTGCAACACCTCCTCCTGGCAATCATCGCCTAGCAAATGTATTCGAATGAACATACATTATTTTAAAAGCGTTGTCTCTTCTCTCTCCCTCTCTTGTCCCCTCTCTCTCCATAATTTATTCCCTCCCTCCTATCTCCCTTTCTCATTCTCTACGTTACTGCCTTCTCTCTATCTCAAACTCTCCTCTATGGGCTCACACTTTCCTTACACCATCGCACTCTACTCCTTTTCTTTATTCTCTCTTTCTCCCACATTCCATCTCCTCATTTGTTTACTTTGTATATCTCACTTTACCTTCTTCTGTATCCCACTCATTCATCCCCTTCTACCTCCATTCATCTCTCACAGTGTCTCCTTGATCCTCACCTCTTCTTCATATCTTTATTTCCCTCTCTTCCCCTCTTTCTCTCCCTTCATCATCCTTTCTCCAATATCTGTCCTTTCACTAACTCTCCCAGCCGAACTCTTTACCTCTCCTCCTCCCTCTCCCCTATCTTCCCTCTATTTCTCCTTTTCTTCAATTGTCATTCTCTCTTCTGCTCTCTCCCTTCCTTCCCTTATTTCTCCTCATCCCTTTCTCCTTCTCGTTCTCACACCCTCTACATACCACTCTCGCATTTTCTCTCCCTTCATCAATAGGTCATCATACATCTTTTTCTCACTCTTCGACTCTTGTCTTCTCTCTCCTTTTTCTCTCTCCATCTCTCTTCCATCCCTCCTCCATGGTCTCCACCTCTTTCCATCTCATACCTCACTACCTTTCTCATTTATTCTGTGAACTGGTGATTGTATTACAATTAAATACTAATACATTGGTTAAAGGGACTTATTTCTGACAGTCTTTTCCTTGAAAGACATTCCCCATTTCTGCAAAGCAGTAAGAATGTCTTATTCCGTAATCACAAACGTTGTGACGTCGGTGAATAATAAAATTAGTAAATAATACTGCGGTCACTATATTACTTCCTAATTAAATTCTGAGATTTTATCATGTCTCATATTTCAATAACAGGATCAAGCTGGACATTAAAATATGTGGCCGAAACTCTTGTGTTTTATCTTTAATTTTACTTGTTTGTACCTTATATTATATGATGTAACTTTTTCTTACATTGGTATAAAATTCTATTTTATACGCTTATTTATACACTACTACGTAGATTCTTTAAGTTTTACGTGCATTGCTTCCTTTCACTACGATCTTTTACGGTCTATTTTGATAATAAAAATTGAAATTTTATGAATTATTAGACGTAATTCTTACTTTCTCTACATACTGAGTTTTTTTTCTTCAAGTAATAATCATAATTTCTTTTTTTGCCATAGTAATACTTCACGGACAAATCGAAGAAAATATTGTTATTTCTAACATATTTGTTATAATAATAAAATAATTTTATTACTATAATTAGTTTTCCTTAAGTGTTTCCAAAGCATGTGTGTGTGCAAAAGAAACATGTGTTTACTATCGCTTAAAAGATTTTCAGCTAATTATTATGAATAATAATGCTGCTGTAGACATTTTTCATGAATTCTGCATTTCTCAGTAAAATAGCCTGGCAATTTTCGTATGAAATTAGGGATTTACGCACGGCAGTCAAAGGGATTGATATCTCTCTCTCACTACCTCTCACCGCCTTTTCCCCTCTCACACCGTCCCTCCTCTCCCCACTCCACTTCTCCGTCTCTCGCTCTCTCCATCTCCCCTCCCGCTCCATTTCTACACCCATGTACCTACACCCTCTCACCTCTCCATCCCTCTCGCCTCTTCCTCTCTCTTCCTTCCTTTCCCTTCGACCCCCTCTCTCTCTCTATTGGTCTCTCGCTCTCTCCCCATCTCTCTTCATCATATTCGCCCCTTTCCTGCGCCTCACCCTCTCCCTCCAATTCTCCACTCCCGATGTACTCCCCTCTCACCCGTTTCACTCTGCCTCTCACTCTTCGGCACATCATTCCTCTTCTTTCTCTTCCACATACTCTCTCTCTCTCTCCTGAATTTTAAGACATGTGCGTAGACTGGTTATCGCACTTTCACAAAAACCCACAATCAGTAGTGTCAATGGGCTACTCCTCGTCTATCCGCCTCCCAATTGACCAGTCTCGTCTGGTTGGTCTTACCAGAATCTTAAGCTCTCGCGCTGACCGGGATAGCCTGGTGGATAGCACCGGCTAATTTTTTTTTTTTTGAGTTGGCGGGGAAAATGCGTTTATGAACTCCCAGTGAAGGTGGTGGCCCTGGGAAGTGTGAGACTCGGCCGGGGTCTTACCCTGGCCCATACTCACTAAAAACCCCACCACCTGATGACGCCCATCGCGGAAGGCCGCAGCCTTTGCAGGCGGACGTCGTCCCGGCCATCATCCTATCCTGGTTCGGTCAGCGACTGGTCTGATGCGGGTGCATATATCAAAGATATTTAAAGAAATGAGCCCTCCCGCAACGACCCTCCAGGCCAACACTTTGATGTCACCCTTCCTGATAATACCTGCATTCAAGGCATCCCGCACCGATATTTTGCTCCATATGCCACACGACTACTCAAAGTGATTGCGAGAACCTCGATCTCTCTTAGCCCCTTCTCCTTGATGCTATGGATCAGTGACGCGTTTCCCTGGTACTTGGACAAAGGTCGCGTGTTCGAGTCCCTCCCAGGGCATGGTTGTTCTGCTGTCTAAATGGGTTTTATCTTCGAACTGAAGAGGTGCAAAATCACCGTAGCCGTCGACTCACCCTATAAACACTATACTTATAAGCATAAGTATAGTAAACCCTACAAACACCCTATAAACATAAACTACTTCTTAGACTCTCGCTAGTATCTATCCATTCCTCTTTGGCGATTCCTTACCGCGTGAAAAGTCACAATTACAAAAATATTTGTTGCAACAATTTTTAAATAAAAATACCCCAAACGAAATTTAGTGCGGAACGCAAAGTTTCTATTTCTGTTGTTATCAACATGGATTTCCACAAAGTCTAGGCCTTAACCATTTCTCGAATCAATATTCTTTAGAGACCAATCAGGAAAATAAAGAATGTTACGTAATTACCTAAAGGTCGCAACTCCATCCAGAGGATTAAGCTGCGGTAGAGAATTGCCGAGAAATCCCTTCGTCTCCATCCGTGATGACATAACATTCTACTTCTACACATATAACCTTTAATCCTCCTGAAATTGTATGGCAATGATTCTAAACGCCGTTTTTAAAAATTTATATGTATTGCTGTAGGTAAAGGTGTCGACCATCACTTGGTACAAACGGTTCAAACGCAAAAGATAAAGATTCAGACATGCTTTCATTGTAGGCGAGGGAACGCGGGGGGATGTATGCCTTATGCTTCAGAAGGCTACACTGATACAAGTATCTTCGTTCGCCCGTGGCGTCGCGGTGTAAGAGGGGCGGGAGCAGAAGTATGTGTGTTCGTAGTTTTACTGCCATGCAACAGGTCAAGAGGCATGAGAGACTTGACATAGGTCCCCCCCCCCAATCCA
>WURS02028192.1:0-11697 GCA_011762765.2 Rhinocypha anisoptera | reverse complement strand
CTTCGTCAGTCTGACGAAGGGGCAAGAGAGACCCGAAATATTTCTCCGTTATTCTTTTTTTTACTTGTTTCTGTGTGTGAATGTGTTTAAGTATATATATTATTATTATTTTTTAATTCCGCTTCATTTCCCATCGCGTGGTTTCCACCCTCCCTTGTTGCCAGACTCCCAGGTCGCTTAATCCTCCACTCCACCGATTGCATGGATCGGAACCTCTCAGGCAATTGTGTCTGCGAGACCGGGGGGGGAGCTCCAAAAAGTGCGACTCGGACAACGAGAGGGGGAAGAGAGAGGATTAAGGGGATTGGAGGAGAGTTTGAGAAGGAGAGAGAAGAGAGAGAGGAATAATCCAAATGGAGGGGGAGGAAAAGAGTAGGAAAGAATTTTTCGTCCGATTGTTCCGCTCTTGCTCCGGAAATTAACGCGGAGGTTCGTTCATTTGTTTTCCCATTAATTTACTCAGGATTTTAATCCAATAATCACTGCACCCTGTCCATAGATGCAGATACTGGCGGATGTTTTTATTACCCCACCCCCCCGGAATTGAACTTCTCTCCCCTGGCACGCACACGCGCGCGCACACACACACCCACTCTCACCATACCAAAGCCCTTTACCCCTTCCGCTTCCTTCACGATTATACTTCGCGGCACTAATTTTTTCCTGTTAATGAAGGGATCCAAATTCCATGTTTTTCTGTTATGTGACCCTATTTTTATGGAGTATTATGTCTGAAACCGCACATATCGCTTTTTTTAGAGTATTTCTAGAGATATGTGCACACAGACAACTAATTATATACTTACTCGACATGAGAATCTGGCTCCAAACGCAAGGAAAACTAATTTCAATTGTCCACACAAAATCAATCATTCACCAATGATATTTGCCACCAAAAACGAAATAAATGCTCCAAGCCTGTCTATCTATCCAAGAACACCCGCATTGGAATCGCCAATGTGAAGAAATATCTAATGAATTACACCAATGAGACCTAAAATATACCAACAGAATAACACAATGGGCCTGACGACACCATCCTCTGCTCTTCACTATGTCCTTGACGCGAAACATGTCTAAAAACCCACTCTTCACTCATTAATTTTCACACTGTTAAAGGAATTCCGCAGGTCTCGGAAACTGCTTACCTATAAAAATCAACCCTTTATTCTCTTGTAACCCTCCTTTCTGCATTATTGAACCTTGTACTTCTTCTCTCCCTAGCCGTGGAGGTTACCGATTATCGGAAAATTTTTCATTTCTCTCCTTTTCATCCCAACACTCGGATCATCTGCTAAAAAATATTCGACAGCCATTTTTGGAAAGGAAGTCTGCAAATACTTTCCCCTTTATCTTCTAGAATCGAATCGAGGGCCAGCGAAATGGCACATGCGTTGTCTCCCTTGGGTTTCATACACACTCTGGCGTTAACATCAAGTATTTGGGAGACCCAACAAAGCCATCACGTGTCTTTTTTATTAGTCCCTTCAATTTTATTCCAATTTTTTCCATGGAAAAGGAGCGTGGCTTCCGTCGAAACCATTCAACAACAAGTGTTGGTTCTTTTATGTCGGTCTATGTCTCTCTAGTTATTTTTCATATTTCTTCCTCCTTTTAGTATTCTACACTGAACCACATTCCTGTGTGTTTTAAACCTCCCTGCAATCTATTATGTACAAATACACACACTACCTTTTTGATCATTTTCAAGGGTGTTTTTCCTTAAACAAGGACCGTTTTCTTTCCCGTAACTCACATGTTTCAAGCGCGCTGCGACCACGGTTAAATAAGGAAGGATTTTGTCAAAACAAAATCAACGCGCGACCGTCGCTAACCCCCTTAGGCAAATATTTGACCAACAGTACGTCAAACCATCAAACCACAGCTCGTTAGAGAGTGTTTCCATGAATAATGGCTTCTTTTTTCTCCTCTTTTCATCGATAACGGGCTAAGTAAATATTTTTTGCCTGATTGAAAAGGGAAGGGGAAATGGTTGAAACTTTTATGTGAGTCATCCGTACGGGAAACCGGAGTTTTTCTCTCAGATGTCGCATGCATTCCATTTTTTATCTCAAATTTACATTGGTTCTCCCCTATTTTTTTCATTTTTAAAGAGATTCGTCTTAATGATATTTATGGTTGATGTTGCACGCAAAGGTAGAGTAAATATACACAGCGCATACATAATACCAACATATGTAGTTTATAATCCCTCAAATTAAAAAATATAATGTCAAGCGAAATATTTACAATAAAAGATCAAATGTTTCCCATACCCATGGAGGAAGTTTCCCATTCCCATGCCCACGTTTCCATTTATGCACCAGATATCGTTTAAATCAAAATTTTGTCTGCAATGGAAACACTCACCCAGTGAAAGACCCGAGAAGAATTTACTGAAGATATCGATTAATTTACGGTAGAAAATTACGGGGTCTAAAACAAAATATTTAGAAAAATCATCAGTAAAAATTAAGATTATGAACCGTTTCAAGGACAAAAAACATGACAACATCAGTATTATCTATTATTCACGAATGTGTTACGCATACATTATGCAGGGACATGATGTTTCAGAGGGCAGAAAAAGCCTCAAAATGTTGGGAGATATCCGAACTTGGGGAAGGTTGGTTGGATACTATCGAAACAACCTGGTGTCCAAGCACTGACTCCTAGTAATGGTCGATACCAAGTGTATGCCTGGAAGACGATTAGAGCCATAACGCACCCCCAACCCCCGGAAGTTGGAAAATAAACTCCCGAGAAACCGGAACCAAACCAAAAGGGAAAGGCAACATTTGGCCGCTTCGCCTGGCTCGCCGCATCATAAGGTTCACCAACGGGGGTCCGACTTACGTGAGGATTGAACCATTTTGAGCGTGACCGTGGGTGAGAGGGAGGAAGTTGCTGGCGTATAGGGTGCGGGGGAAGGAGGAAGAGGCGAATGAAAGAGAGCGGGAGAGAGGAGACGGAGAGGGGAGAAGAGAGAGAGAGAGGGAGATGGCGAGGAAACTGGACACTCGTCCCAGGAGGGGGCGTGTTGGGTGGTGGGAGCCTAGGGTGGGCGGAATAAAGAAGAGCGTGTCTCATGAATGAGGTCCAAGGGACCTTCGTTACGATTCGTATAATAAGTCTCGTAGAAAGGGATGTGTATATGGCAATATAAGGGATCCTCCGAGCTCGCACACAAGACGCTACATAGAAACCTAAAAAACTGTAACGTATATATGTGTATATATGTACATATACATACATATGAACACACACACATATATATGTGTGTATGTATATATATATATATAGTATATAAAGAAGCGGAGAGGAGGTGGCAGAAGTTGGTAGCGAATAGAAAGGAGGAGGAGGTGGTGTTTGGCAGGGTTTTTGGGTGTGGGGTCCTCGGGTGTTTTGCTCTCCGGGAGAGCAGGGGCGTGTGGGAGGCTTCGGAAAGGGGGAACGGGGGACAGCAGCACGGGGGGAGAAACCCCAGGGCTGAGGGTGTGGGCAGGGGGTGGCGGAACGAAAACTGTGTGGAAAAGACACGATTTATATTCCCTTCCTCCATATTCTAATCTCTCGTATCTTACTTCCCGCGCCGTCCGTATCCCTCATTCTTGAATGTGGGAATAATTTAGTGCATCCTTTCACCTCCGGGTGGTTTCTCGGTCATGGTTTTGATTCGAATTTTTTTGAGGCGCATCACGCGTTTTTGTTTATATAATTTATTTCGCTGTGTAGTTCAATGTGGTTCGAACGTAGTGAAAAATGCACTGAAGTATAATAATTCCTCTTCCATGACTTGATCTACCGCTATGGTTTTGCTAACGGTTTTCTGTTTTTCTTTTACTTATTACCGTTTTCTTTTTCAACTGAAATTGCAAGAAAGACTTCTTTGTTTTAATCACACCATGTGAGCTTATTAGTGTCATTTCCAGCTGCAGTGATTTAAATCCGAATCTTTACAGTTGAACGAGGCTGTAGCTCTAATGCTTTGGGTAATTATATTCTATTTCTTCCACCATGTCTGCATTTTCGTTCCCTCCCACTTGCACCAACAAAGTCTCAACACGCTTAATTATTGTATTTTCTTTGTTTTTTTTCCGCACAAACATTTTTTGGAATTTTTCTTCAGTATATGAATCTTAATATGTTTATCATACACATCGAACAGTCTTGCTATAGTTTCGGTATTTCCAAACATAACTGATTTGTATGGGTGTTTTTACAGTTCTGCTTCCTCGTTGGTTAGTGGCAGAGCCACGATGTAAAAGCATTTCGTTCAAAATAGAGGAGCATTACATTTCTCCTGGATCAGTTGTTTTTAACTATGACTAATAGTCTAATTATTAAATTCGTTGCCGACATTTGATGAAACGCCCATGATTTTACCTGAGCTCTGCATCGGCCCTCATTATTTCTGATAAGAACCTAAGCTTCGCTCGATTCCTGACCCTCGATCGCTTAAAAGTCTTCTCTCAACTTGTTCTCCCTCCACTCGATAAACTTATCTCAGTAGGAGGAGCTTTGATCGCCCTTTTGAGAGCATATCTTTCTTTCTTTATACGTGACATACATCAAGGAAATTTAATTGTTCCAATTTTTTTGCATTCAGCCCCTTTGGAAGTTAATATAAACCATTTACCGGTCTATTTTGCACTAGATGGGTTGACGGTGTACCTGACTGGCATGGCTACATGTGTTACCGGAATGTTAAGATGCTTCTGCAGTTGAGGAAGTGTTTCATCCTCCCTCTCCTCGCAAAGAAAATCCATATTTCCTGCAATCCAACATTCATCTAAAATGCAAAGCTTCTAGCCGTGGCCTTTGCCTGAGTTCGTAGCAGTTAGAGAAATCAACGAAAACGTAATTAATCAATTTTTTATCAGGTTTATAGGAAAGACCCACCCTATGGCAAAATGCAAGTAGGTGTAACATGTCATTTATGTTTATTTTATTATATGGGAACTATCAGGGGCCTGCTTGAAATGAATACATTAGATATTTAAGTTTAAAAAATGAACAGCGATTGCGAAAGGCCAATATTAGATGACTTGTAATTTATTAGTATATTTAGGTTTTCTGTTGATGAAAATATCATTAAATTCACTGTTGCTTTTCTTTCAGCTATAACAAATGCTCTTTGTTGTTGTATTTTTATGATGATCTTTAGCGGACAATTAAGCAACTTACATGTTGATTTTTACACATACTATGGAGGCATTTAAACTTTGAAACATCAAATAGATAAGAACATCAGGGGAAAGGGAAATGTTTTCTCACGCGTCTCATTGAATGTTTATCGGATTCGCCATACATCATGAAGGTAATTTATATACGGTGACGCCTATTCGCTGTAATGGAATATGATTTGAGTGGATAATTTATCGTTCTTCTTAATTTTTCACGGGAATTAGCTGTACAATATATTGCCAAAAGGAGATTTTATATTTGAAAGTATACTTCCATTTACAGTTACTATCCCACTACTCATTGTACCACTAATAGAACCGCCGACGTGTGTGATAGTGTTTGAGCTACCAAGAAGGCGAATAATGTCACATTAAGAAACGATAGTATAGCTCTAGTATATTAAAATTGCGATTCGTAATCTTAATTTATTCATTTAAAACTCCTTAAGTTAAAAAGTTGGTAGACCTTAAAAGTTTTCTTGTATTTTTCCCCTCTTGAATTTGTATAAAAAATAATTTTGTAACGAACTGAGGAAATTCTTGTGTTTTATATTAATTTATTGTCATGTAGTGGATAAGAAAGGATTTTTATCCGGTAGCTTATCATTTTAGGCAGTATTCGATTAATCCTACTGCTTTGATCTCTTTCAAATTAAGAGAGTTCATTTTTTTATTTCAAGACAGGTCGACATTCTTCCACAGTGAAAAAGTTTGGATTCCGTTAATTTTACTAATGATTTTTGTTGGGATCCATGAGCGCAGTGCAGTTTAAAAACAAAGAGAGAGCAGTTTCATTTGAATAGGAAAGCTACCTTACTTTTTTCTACATTTATAAATTTTTGTCAGGAAAATGATAATTCATTTTTGCTACAAATGCACTGAGCCAAAGCGATTCTGATCCGAGCCGTGAACCACCGATCGCTTCAGCGTGGCATAATATCATTTCGTTTCCTAAGGCTCATCTACGGTCACGGCTCAGTGTACCTTTTTCCGCTGACGTGAGAGTCAGCTTCGGCACGACTTTTTATTTAGGTTTCGGTGAATAGACTCGTCAGTGAGGAGGTGCCATGCAAGAGGGCACACTGTTGTCACTGCTATTACACCCAGGGAAGGGACTTGAACTCGACCCTTCGCTTTGTATTTTTTGCCATCCGCAGTTACACGGGTTGCACGCCGGCTCCGCCCTGGTTACCACCTCCTCGCAACACAGAGGGAAGATCCGATTTTTTTCTCGTCTTAACCTATGTATAACTGAACAACAAGGAAGCGTGTTAATGTCGTTGAGCCCTTTCAGTCTTATCACTGCACTTCGTGAGAGTATTAAATATCTACGCCTAATCATACCGCTCTCTGAATGACCACGAATCCGAGCCCTAAAAACTTACAAGCTCCTAGAAATCTTGGGCCAAAGCGAGAAAAAAGAATACCCATTTTTTTTAGAAGGGATCCACACGAAATTTTATCCGCAAAGAAGTCAGTGATTCTTTAGGTTCATTGAAGTAATACAATCCTGTTGATTGGTGCTTTTATAATTGTAGTCTCAGCCAGCCTTTAGAAATGGAATTTCTACAGGACGGTGGGATCCGTTTATCAAGCTCCTTCATGAGTTAATGCGCTTCGGGGGCTATGCCTTTTCGACAAATCATTTTCACTTGAACGGTGTCTATGCGTGTTATAGGCACTCGTAAAGTCAAATGGTGGCTTTGAGAGGGGAAGTCCGTTACAGTCGACTCACACTGTTGAGCAGACCCCTCCTCACGGTAGCAGAGGCTTTCGCCATGGGGTGAAGTTTACAGATAACCCCCTTAAAAGTGACTTACACTGAACTGGAAATTGGGTTGTGTAGATAACAGCGTTAAAGGCTAATATTTTAAACTTGCCAACGCCCACGAAATCTAGTTCTATCCATACTTCTAGTTACTACGCTGACCTATTTACACGTCTACCCATTTCTCTTGAGCAATGAACCAATAACTTTATCCCGTAAGTACTACTGCTAACCAGATATTTCCTATGTCCTTTAAATGGCAAATAGTCATGCCATTCATGTTTCCTATACGTTTAGCGTTTTTCAATCGAAATATTAATACTAAATGCTACCATTTATGATTTTATCATTCTAAAGTCACATTTTGTGGTACCTTTGTGTATCGTCAGAAAAAAACCATACTTTTTCTCGTGTATATTTGGTGCTTTTAATGTTTTCTCGGCGTCTTATATTCTTTGCCAATCCAGTTAAGGTCCTATCCTTGAAATCATGCTAATATTTGGTCGTTATGAAAGGCTCTGTCTTTAGAAAGAAAGTCAGAGGGCCTTCCAATGCAACGATATATATATATATACTCGTATATATATTATCGATATTACTCTGCAGATTCAAATCAGCTTCGGTGGTTTAGTGCATTAGCTGTGGTTTTTATTGTTCTGTCGGAGTCTCATGCACCGTGTTCTAAATATCATGACACACCATTGAAGATAGGGATTTGCCTTTTATTTGCTGACGCTTTTTTCACTTTTGTGTTCCCCCGGCACACATTTCGTGTTGCAATGAATATATCGTCAGTTCGATCATCGTTAAAACTGCCCAGCGTGTTTTTTCACCGTTGACTGATAACATGGTCACCGTCTGTATGATTGGATATGACTGTAGAGGAACCGCACTGCGCTCACAATGAAACAGCTGAAATTGCACTTATTCAGTGCTCGGCGATAAGGCACCAAAATAGAGTCCCTCACTACAGTAGCGTGCTAACTCAGCCTGATAACAAAAAATATCGCCCCTTCCCGCAACAGCAGTACGTACTTCATTTGTCCATTATTGTAAAGAGTTGCGAAGTGACCATAGCCGTCGAAGCACCCTATAAACAAAAATACTACTAATACTATTGTAAAAAGCATTTGTGCCATAATTCTTCTTTGTGAACAACCGCAAATCTAATTAACGACGAGGGTCGGAAAATACCATTGTCCAGAATTGTATGTTCGTACTCTATTATACCTTCAGGCTGAACGCTTGGATTAATTTAAAACATGATGAATCAAAAGGTCGAATTAAGAACTCCCAATAATGTTTCTAATACAGTACTTGCTATTTTATTATATCTTTCATGACATTTGGGGAAATAGGCATGGCTGAGTTTTTTAAAGTAGATATTGTCTCGATGTTTCTATCTGTTTTTCCCTATAACCATTCTCAGTTATGTTTCGAAGAATTCTGTATATATACTTAAATTAGCTATTTTCAAATCTGATGCTTAATTTTTCATGGTCTTAAAAAATGACATGCATAAAAGCTCAGTGGACTTCGGTTCAAATTGGTGAAACCACATTATGAATAGGGAAAATTAAACTTTGTCGGTTTCACAAATATTTTCAATAAATTGCTACGACCAGTTTAAATAAATATTTGACATCATCAGGTAGTCGGCATCAGCTGATGATGTCAATTATTTGGTGAAACCGGTCGAAGTGATTTATTAAAAATCTTTTTTTGGAAGCCAACAAAGTATAATTTTCCCTATTCATGCATAAAAACTCCTAAATGAAGCGATAGTACTCAAAGTGTTGTTATGTAAGTTTTGAAATTTAATTTTCAGCGTGTAGAATATTAGCAGTTAACCCCCAGTTCTTATCATTTTTACCAGAGAGACAAATACATTTTTGAATTGTTGATATAATCTAAATTTAATTGATGTACATGTTGGTAATTTATACTATTTTTCTTGCTGCCCTGATGTTGTATGAATGAATTTTATACTTCCTGTAAATAGCATTATCACGCGAGACAGGCTGATAAAACAACATTTCCTTAGAAGGATATTGAATTCATTCATACCATACTGTAAATGTTTCTTGGTGTTTAAAAATTATAATTTTGATATCCAAAAATCAATACGCTTGGACTTGCTAGTCCGTATATATTGAAGCGTTTGCTGCTTTGAGAAAATTCAAACTATTTTTATTCGGAACCATCCGCGGATATGTCCATTTATCACGCAACATTTTCTTTCGTAATATTCTATCTGAGTGTCGCACTTAAATGGATTAAACGAGAGAGTTGGCGATAAAAAATACTTAAAAAATTGCACTTTATTCATAGAATTCAGGATAAAGGAATCCATATTTTTAAAATCACATTTTGATTTCGTGTTCTGCGATCCCTTTTGGTTTCTCGAAATTCTTCACGAGTCGACGGAAAATAAGCTTCCGACATTAAACTAGCCCCAATCACTGATGCTCTTTAAACAATTTCATTCTTTGTTAGTCGACCTAACAAAAACATTAGAAAGATTTAAATTCAAAGTGGCTGTCATGTGACAAAAAATGTCATTAGTTATTACATCAGTGCGCTGATTTATATTCTGTGTGAGATAATCTAGAAATATTTTATTGTTTAAACTTCAGTTCTGATGTAATAAAGAAAAATTCTCACGGCTCATTTCAAAATGGAACGCCATTTATAGGTATGGTAGTGATCTTATCCATTTAATTAAATCTCGTGTGCTTAAAATATTATTCGGTATATGAGAATGTGGCCATAAAAGACGCGCCTAACAATGACCGTTAAGCAATTCCGTGACATCCAAGTTAGCGGAAGACATCGTAAAAACGCCTAAATGTTGTCACACACAAGACCGTGAAATATCTCCAGATAGAACAGAAAGAGTAGCACAAAACATCGTTCCAAAAACAACGTATTGGCAACAATGTACCCTTTTTCTTGAACGATTTGAGATATCAATACGACCACAAGGTTTGTCCGGACATCTTTCTTGGTCCTTGGACATGTCGAAGTCGTAGAGCTCGAATATATTCGCTTTACAGCCCTGCGACGATAATCGTGCTGACACCTTTAATCAAACTCAGCATGTATGTAATGATTCCGTGCCCGAAAAGACTCTAGTCAGAAAATTTTACAATCTTCTTCAGGTTACAACCCATTTTCGAGCTTCAATGTGCGTATCCAATATTCCTGCCACTGCGATCACGCTTCGCTTCCCCCAATAAGGCACGGTTCCTTAGCTCTGAAGCCTTACGATAGTTCATTCATCTCTATATCTCTCGAATGCCTCTGATTCGCCCCAAGAAGGAAATGTGGCCTCGCAGTTTGCACGTGGGTCGAAGAAACCGAAAGATTACGTGGGAAACGCCCAAGTAGAAGGGGATTGAAAGAAATAGGTCAGAATCTAGACGGGAGCGTAGCGTAATGGAGGAGAGAGGAAATTGAAATGGCAATGGACCAGACACGTTTCCAGGGGACTAACGGGCGGAAGAAATGCTAGATTGGATCGCAGACCCAAAAAATATAAAGCGAATCAAAAAAAAAGAGAAACAAGGGAATGCTCTTCGGTGGTTGAATGACGCTTGGGGGCCGCGAAAATAGCCTTAGCGGCTTCAGGAAGCCACAATTCATTCCGGGGGCTGCCCCGAATGGCGACTCTTGTTGGCCTCTCGTTCTCGAGCATGACCCCTTATGCGGTCTTTGAACTAGATATGTCTAAGACCTTCTTTCAATAAATACACGGAAAATTTTGAGGTCGACAGGTACGTTGGTTGATCAGATGACGGCGTTATTTACAAACTGTTGTCCTGGCTCCAGAAAACTACTTTGTTTATTAAAACTTAAATTTTTCTAACCATTTTCAAATCTAAATTCTGCAAAAATCATCATTTGCAATCTATTTTGATTCTTGTAAAATATTTTTTTCGCTATTTACGCTTCTGATACGCTTATTTCAATTTACCTTATCCACGTTTCAAGGGCAAGGATCGAATGAGAGTGGTTAACAGTGTCCATCAACAGAACACCCTAATGTTGTGTTTTAGCAGTAGTAGTATATAAATATTTACAGGGTATGTCTAAGTCTACGGTCATTATGTTTCACCTCTTCAAATGGAAGAAAATCCCCTATCGGGATTAGACAACACCCTATCCCTAGGCGGGACTCTAACTGGGTTAGTCTGGGAACGGTCTACCCCCAGGCTATACCGGCAGACGTAAGTTTTGGATATACCGTCACTGGCATATAAGGCATCGTTGCAGTTCACGATAAATTCCTTCCCAGCTAGTTTGGGTTTATAATCGAGGTGGAAAACTCATCCGAATGGGACCATGCCAATTCAAATATCGCGGGTAGTCGCAGGATCTAGGATGAGCCTCTTTATTTCCCTGCTCTAGTCGTCGGTTAATCAACGTCCTGGAAGTTGTTTTCGGAGCGAATAGATGTGGGTCTCCATGGCAAATAAACGATTTACGTATTGATTTGAGGTTGCAGTGTGAGGACCGTGTCCCGGCGTACGTGTGCGCGCATGGGAGGGAACCCCTTCGGCTCGGTGGTCCGTTAGTCCCCGGTTGAAATCCAGGCGGCCCCCTCGGTCCCGACCAGTCAATCGAACCCAGGGCCGTGTTTGAACATCCCGCGGACGTGAATTATGTGGGCAGGGAAGGGAGGAGTAGGACAAAGGACCCCCCCCCCCCCCCACCCTCCCCTCCCCCCCCCCCCCCCCCCCC
>WURS02028182.1:0-11697 GCA_011762765.2 Rhinocypha anisoptera | reverse complement strand
CCCCCCTTCCCCCCCTCAACCCCTTCCCGGGACACCCCCTCCCTCGCCCCTCTCCCCCCCCCCTCTTAACCCCCACCCCCCCCTCCCCCACCACCACCACCCCGCGGCGTCTCTCCGTTGGAAGTCTCGATAATTCCTTTCCAGACTAGCTCTTCCACTTATCTCCAACTCGACGATTTCCATCGCCCTCCTTATTCCGCCCAAAGTCTCGCCCTCGCACAAACACGGGCACTTATGAACTTCGAGTCTTTATGTCTTGCCTCCTCCTCCCCCTTCATCCTTCCTTCTCTTCCTCCCCCCCTTCCCCCGCCCCTCCCACCACCCACACCCTCGGTTCTTTCTCCGAAAGTATTTCTTTTTTTTTATTTTTCCCTCGAATGAGCGGAATGGCGGTTGAAAAACGCGATGATTAGGAAAGAAGATGCTGTTTCTGGAATTGTCTTCGCTTTCTCTTTTTACTCTAGACTACGCGGAAATGATTTCTAAAGACCGCCGCATGACGAGAGAGGGAGAGAGAGAGAGAAAACATTTTCGGAGACATCATTCATGCAGGGACATAATGGTTGCCATTATAAAATCTCTACTTGCTTTAAAATAATTTTGACTTATTTGAAAAGTATACTGCGATGGTAGTTAATGCGTTACTATCCGGCAGTAAGTTAAAAGAAATTTAAATGCAGTCTATTATTTAAGAGAAAGAATATTTTACCTCTTGAAAATGACCTGGGAGGAATGAAACTGGTAGAATTTCTGAAAATACATTCTGTGGAACCAAAACTAGTGTTTTTATTTTTATTGTCGTCCATATTCCACAAAGTCACCTCGCCCCCAATTTATTTTAAGCGAAAGAAGTTTAAAAATTATATTTTTTGCGCAGTGTAATATGAATTATTTTGCGAACGGTGAAACAGTAGCCTCAGCACGGGTAAAATATCCGAATGACATTTTAGTCGGAATATTGCGCTCGGAAAAATTAAATACATATTAAGCTTTATACTTTTTTTGCCGTGTACTTCTCTCTGTTATACCCTTCGTGGTCATTTAAATGACATTTTTTCTCGCCAGTTACGAGGAATTTAAGGAATATAATTGCATTTCGGAAAGTTCTTACCGTAAATTGAACTCCATTATATGTATAAAAGTTAATAGGTACCTATCTTACGCCTTAGGTTAGTTTCATTTCCATTGATATGCGTCTTTTTTTTAGATTTTCCTCTATTTCTGTTATGGCTTGGATTGGATAAGTAACAATTATTGACTGGATATAATGGTGATTTTCTTGTGGAATGTAACAAAATCGAGTTGACGACGAAGGTAAATATGATTCCATTTCCATTAAACCTATGCCCATCATGAACTGCCACCATGATTATTCCCAAAGTGGGCGTGAACCCTATGAAATGAAGCAGCGCACGCCAGATTATATCCACCAGGGAGATAGATTTTTTTACTATTCGTTCACGATCCGGGCGTCAGCCACAATGCTCAATCGTCAGGTGAAGAACAACGAGGAAATATGAGTATATATAGATACATAGAAATTGTGGGTAAGAGGTGAGGGGAGGGTGGTTTCTGGGATAATGGGGGTGAGGAGATGAGTAATCACGTCGGAAAGGTATAAACAAAAGATGGAAATGAAAAGTGAAATGTCATGCGTACAATATTGACATTTTTTTAAGCACACACATTCGCAAACCTCTCCAATTATCGTCTGCGTATTAAAATCAGGAGTAATTAGTTGATGAAAAAGTGGAAGGACGAGGTGAATGTGCCTTGTATGCAAAAATTCATTGATAACTTTTGCTCTTTGCTGGACACATTTTTTGATGCATGTAATAGTTCTATAGAGTCAAATATCGATGCCTTGTTCAGCATGTGCGGACTTTAGTTTAAAATCACTTGAGTGTCCATTTTTTTTATTAAGGGCCTTGCGAAGTGGGAAGATGATTTTTTTCTTGGACCAGGCTTCATACTCATTGATGAAATCTTTGAATTTCCTTCCCGTCCGCCAATTTTACACCCACCTTCACATTCACTCATTAATTGGAACACTTCACTTTTTCCATTACTGGAATATTTTGGTTCCTAGTGATCGGTCCCTCGTGTGGGAGATCAGGTTTATTAGTTTTTTTTTTATTTGTCGTAGATGGATGATGGATGCGTTGAAACAGTCTTTGGATAAATGTTCTAATGCGTTTCTTGAAATGTTTTCTGAATTCATCCCATTTTGCAGTGTCAACTTGGGTGGGGAAAGAGAACCAAGGGAAGGGAATAAGGGAACGAGGATCGACGCCCTAGAACAATTAGAGATTTCAAATAGTGTGTCCCGTGACGCCATGAAGTCGCTATGGGATTCCCCCTCTCCCACCACCACGACCCTCCGTCTGCTGTTTCATCAGCTAATTGCTCCAGATTTAAATACACGGACGACAATTGGAGATATTTTCAAATACGAGCTGCAAACTACAATTTCGTCAATTTCGTACGTATGCCATTTCGCCCCCGCCACCGCCCCACTCCTTTCCCTCTATTGTTTGAAAATTTCTCACGTCACTAGTCAGATCCTCCTCATACCAGGAGCCTCACCCCGACCCTCCCACCCACAATTTGTGTGTGTAGATGTACATACTCGGATTCTCCCGTTGTTCGGAGCCTGACGACGGCGAGTAGTGCCTTCGGGCCGTGAACGAATGGAGTGCCTCCCATGACTCGAATTAAAAACTCCCATGGAACAACACTTGGTGTTATAACATTTCACAATGAATGGATGAATGGAACAAATAAATTCGTAAATAATGTTCGGATGAAACCTGGATTTAAATGGTGGTACTCAGAAAACTACTATCGATATTAATACATGAAACGTAGCAAATTATGGCTACATCGTTATCAAAATATTTATGGACCGTAGCAACTTCTATTATGACTCCCGCTTCTTAATACTAAATAGCTTGATGTGTTGTAATATATTTCTGAGTAAAAACTTTGCATCGTGTAAACACCTTGCCTTTATTCGCGAAATGTTATATTTGTATTCTAATTTTTATAATTTTTGTAGATCGACGACACATTTCAGTTTACTAACCTTAATTAATTCTATGTAATAATTGAGTTTGTTTCATAAGTATTATTAGTTGGAATCATTACCCATAATAAAGGATTTAAGAGCAATCAATCTGGGTTAATCGCCATTTTCCAAGGATTCTTTTCGTCCTATCCTTTCATTTTCTTACTCTGGTCAATTACGTGCTGTGTGTGTTTGTTCAGCGGATAAGCCTCTTATCGAACGGACGACGAAAAGCTTTCTGTTTTTAACGCACCCAGGGTGAATGTGAGCTCTTCCGCTTACTCCCTTTCCCTTCCGTCCGGCAATATTCCTGCAGAAGATCGAGCCCCCATGGGTACACATATTTCGGTTTGTGTAACTCGCATGAGCACTGTAGTGTGGTACAAAAACCCTTTTCCCACTGCTCATCTTCACGCTTTTGGGTCGGTATAAGCCCACCCCAGCGTGAAATTTATGCTTCCAGTGCGGCCATACTCATAGAGAGAGAGAGAGAGAAATAAAAAAAAATACTGGACGACAGCGAGGAAGTAACGTGACGTTTGCAATACTGTCGGCAGAGGTAGGGAATTATTAAAAGACTTAATTGGGAACAATGAACATCAGGGGGGATTTTCGCAAAACAGTTTGAAATGAAAATGAGCAAAAATGAGGAAAAATTGGTAACCGCACTAATGTCCATGTAAATTGCGACGCGAAATACTTTAGCCAATCATCAAAAAAAAAACAAGGAAAAGTGTTCTAAAATTTGGAGGAGAGTAATTGATTTTCGAATAAAAATAAAAGTTATTTAAGACCATCGAGATGCTAATATAATCCTTTTGATCCTAACTTATTTCTTAGTGTTGACAGGTTATATTTTTTAAATGCAGTATTACGCAACGCACGTCTGATTTTTCATTTCGCCGACACTCTCCTGCGATACCAATATATTCAGAAAACCCTAAAATTTCACTCCATTGAATAACCCAACCCCGCTTTTACATTTTTTTTAAACATTGCTTTAAAATCTTTAGACGAATCCGCTTTCTTTTTTCCACGCATCAATACATTATCCCCTTCATATGATCTTTCTTCGAAATATCATTGAGCGATGACACACTCAGGTTTTTTTTCACGTCAACCAACTCTTACTGCACAAATTGGAATGCAGAGGAATATCAGATCTTCCAGCTTTGCGCTACACTTCGTACTACCGACAAATACGAGGCGATTCACCCATGATAATGAAATTGAAATATTAAAAGTGATTATCAAACGTTAATTTTTATTGAATTTTGAAATATTTGACGATGTAATATTTGTAAGCAGCAGTAACCAAAAAAAAATAGAAAATACTTACAGTACCAAAATTAAGAGATGCATATAAAAATTTACCATTCACCCTGATAATGAGCCACCTAAAATTGCTTCACGATTAATATTCCAGTAAAAAGTTTCCCCCCATAAACCCTATTGATAAACCAGTTTTTATGAAAGCAGAAAAACGTAATATGCATCATACCTATATTATGATGAAGTAGAACGCAGTTATATAAAACGTTAAGATTAATTTTTACTGAAAAATAAATATTTAAAATAGTCCGATTCGCCATTTACTATTTCCGAATCAACAGCGGACATTATGGATCATCTACATTGCTCAGAAATGTCCAACTCTATAAACAGAGCAATAAATGAATGGTGCTTTAGACCGTGAATTGCACCTGCAGTGGCCTACGGTGGTGCTCGGACCGTGACTCAAGTTTATTGGAGGCACGTTTACCATACCTAGGGATGACTCGAATTCCTATGCCTGCAGATTATACTTGCAGTAAAATCAGTCTGGAATATTAATAGCTGAGTTTAATAGGAACTAGGATAAAATGGAAATGGTGGAAAACAGAATTTACAGCAGAAGTAAAAGAATTTATGTCTCCTTCACGAAGTATTTACTTGTAAAATGTGTTTTTGCAGCTTAATTAATTTAATTGATTTTGATTGCTTATTTACTAAAATTGCATAAAAAATTGTGTCACAGCACTATAATTTAATGGATGGTAGTCTTAAAACAGGAATAACCATCAAGGATACCTAAAGCTTTTAAAATTGTATTTTTTATATATGGATATGTATTCATTGTCTCATGAAAGCAATTAAATTATTATTATTTCGTGATGCGTTTATGCTAATAGTGAATATATATTTCGGGAGTTAATGAAAACATAAATTGGGATATAATTAACCGATAATTACATGAGAATTTCAGTTAAAGCACACAATAAAATCTTAAATAGGTTAGGTGTTTAGAGTTGGATAAGAGTCTTAGAAAACTTTAATAGCGATGCAACTTTTTTCCAGCGGCATTTGTGGAAAGGACATTTTTTTCCATTTATAATTACATATAAGGTGGAAAAAATGAGCCGTTATCACTGTTGCTTCAGATTCAAGCAGCTGTATATACTCTCCCAGAGTAGAAAATGAGTTCTCCTTCAGGGTGAAATTAATAAAATTTTAAAAGATCGTGGTCATTACCTTGACTTTTAAAAATGGGGAAGTAGGGATAAACAAAGGACATAACGACCCAGAACTTAGTATCTGTTATTGACCAACGATCTTCCAGAAAAAGCGTTTCTTCTCCAGTGATACGGACTGTATACATTCTGTATACCCGTATCCCGATTTTTATTCTCCTTTCTGTAAGCTTAAATTACTACCATAGACTGGAATGAAGTAAGATCTTGTGATTTCCCGGTGAAGGTTGTTTTCGAAGTTTTCTCGGGTTTTCCACCGGGTCAGGGGCTCCATTTTGGCCGATGTTTCGACTCTCGACTCGAGGGTCATCATCAGGGCTGTAGTCAATGTATGCATTTTTGCCGTCTTATATATGTACACGTTAATGTCAGGTCAGGTGACACGTGATTGTTCCGTGTGAGGGGTTGTGTTGAAGGGTCCTCATGATTGGTTGGCACTTTGCCGCTTGGTCTTCCCCCTGTGTTTAACGTTCCTAAGTAATGGTTTCAAGCACTTCTGAGGGAGTAGCTGCAGTCTCTATTGAAATTCTTCCTCTCCATCCAAATTTCAATGGCCTCTTTCATGTCACGATCCCAGTAGCCGACGGCAAGAAGCTTGGCGCCGTCAAATTTTATCCGATGGTTCTCGTTAATACTTTGTTCAGCAATGGCTGATTTTTCCGGCTGTCAGGGCGCAGGTGTCTCTGATGTTTTTTTATCATCATCTTAATTGTCCTTCCAGTCTCCCCAACCTTTCTGCATTCTCAGGGAACCTTGTAGACTCAAGAAACCTTCAATCCACTGGGGTCTTTGGCTCGGACGACGATTTCTATAATTTTCGTCGGCGGTTTATGGATGGTTTCTATAGTGTGTCTTGCCAATATCCTCGAAATTATTCCCCAGATTGAGGCTATGTACGGAATTTGTAAATAGACTGGAATCACTCCTAGTATAAATAAAGGAAGTGTAAGTTAACAAATGGAAAAATGTAGCGCTTAGAATTCCACTCAAAATAATTATCTCAAAGCAGTGGTGAGAATTTAAAAAGGATTTAAGAAAACATTTACTACAAAGGAGAGAAATATGAGGGGATCCGGAGAGGGAAAAAATCAAAATAGATTTAAACATGTTAAAAGACTAGTTGCGCTGATATGGAGTGGGACCAGGTTGGGGGAACAGAAGTGTACACAAAGTACGGTGTGTCTCTCGAGTATTATTTGGGAGGGTAAACATGGTGAATGGAGTGGAGCCATTTCCTTTGTTTAGCTCCTTGTTTCTAAAAATAAAATAAGAATTAGAGTTTTGTGTGTATTAAAAAAAAACAAGATTCGATATTTAATAATGAGTTCATGTTTTTACATTCACGTAGCCCGAGTGTAGCTCTTTTCTTCTAGCATTTACGCTTCCCTTAGTTTATTCAATGAAGGTTTTCACTTTCATCGTTTTTATATACCCATCCTTCATACATATACACATACGTACATACAGACACATGTTTTTGTATGTATGAATGTATACAGGCACGCTATCATAAGAAAACCACAAAGTTTTCACATATATTTGCATACATACGGGAGAATGTCTCCAATCTATTCTTCTTGTTTGCACCAAGATAATCTTTCCCATTTAAGTTCATACTTTACCTTTGTAGTTGTTTATCTTTCAAGCCAATTACATATAGCCAGATGTGTGATCCATGACGGAGAAAAAACTACCCATAGAAATTTATAAACTGAATATTATATTGAACTCCTATTTTTAGCCTTTAAATATTTCCAATTGTAACGCTTGATTGCTGATTGCTATTTCAGATCCATTAGGGAGTTGTGGATATTAGTTTATTTAAATTTCATAGTTTTTGCTAAATGTGAAATTTTGAGAATCCATTGATAGCATTATAATGCTCATTTAATAGCATATCCATTAATACACATAAACGAGCCCTTTTTGGCGTTTTTAATTTTATAAATATAATTTAACAGCCTATAATGCCGTTAATGTATTTCAAAACTTACGAGTTCATACCTTTTAAATAAGTTCTGTTTGGAGCCATCTATAACTATGGAATTGGCAAGTAATTAAAAGAAAGGAAGAAGCACTCGTAATATCCGAGAAATTTATTTTTTTAAGAAAATTCGTTCATGATATTCTGGTTGTTTGAACCAGTGACGTTGCAAAGCTCATTAATGTTATTGAAGTGAAATAATATATTTATTCCGTCAGGGTAGTTTATTATATGTAATATATTTTCCATGGGTATGCTTTGCCTGTTCACCATAAGATGAGGTTTAATTTTAGAGCACTGGTATATCAGGCAAGGGCTTCCAGCCATAAAACTTTGTTCTGGATTAACCGAGAATTTTTGTGTCATTTGTATTGGAACTTAAAATGATTCCAGTATTTTGTCAAAAAAATATTTATTTTTTCGTCTAGGAACATAATGGAAGCCGACGTCCGCAGGTTAAACGGATTTTGTTTTCGTAGTTTTTTCTCACCTGATTATCACATTTTATCTTAATTGACCTAGCGGAAAAATTGTGTCATTAATACTATATTTCATCTATACTAAATAAAATGTACAGAACCAACTACCATTGGTGTAAATGAGAATTAATTGTAATTAAAATTTACGCATAAGGTGTTATTTGAGTCTATTTTCGGACAAAATGTTTTTTTCAAGTATCATCACTTTTTTAAATAGGAAAACGAATTAAATTGTTCTGAAATGTAACACCTTGATTTCATAATTAGATAGATAAGATGGAAACCAAAAAATAAATAAAGATGAAATTTATAGATATTTAATTTAGAATACCGCGATGCTTGAAATGGGACTTAAATGAAGAAACAAAATCAACTACTACTAATAATTAATTAATACTATATAACCCCCTAAATTTTAACGAAAATGGAAAACTCATTCAAGCTCATATAAAATATTATTATGGTTAAATTGTTACTTTTAATAGTTAACTTATTTTAATTAAGGAAATAATTTGGTGATTGAATTAGTGAATATTATGATTCTACCACAAATACTTAAATTTGGCTGTAAAACAGTAATGGAAGTACCTCGTTTCCCAGTATTAATACTTTAAATGTACAACTTCAATATCTTTACCTTATTATATTTTATCAATTATTATAAGCATAAGCAAACCAAAATTTAAATAGTTTTCTTTTTTGATTAATTATAATTTGGTTAAAATATTTATAAGAACACCCAATAGAAGTTTACTCCCTGAATAACTATTTGTAATAAATTTTCTTACCTAAAAGATAACAAAATTGACTTTTATGTAGATGAAATAGAATTAATATCTTCAAAATAAGTCATTTTTAAATCAATAACAGATGATCAATATGCCACTTAACTCTTTAACAATTTCTTTAAAATTTTATAGTATCGTATTTATAAAACCCAGAATACCATGGGGAGTTATTTACAAGTAATATGTGTCAAAATGTGAAATGTATTTAAAGGAAAACGATTATAGAGATGTTGGTCCTTTTACGGAAGGTTCGGACTTTGTAAAGTTATGCGAAAAAAAACGTTTATTTTCCATAAAGGGATGGAGTAAATACGCTAATCTTAAAAGACTTATAATTATACTAAATATTTATATAATTAAAGACTATAGATTTATATAAATTTTATGCATAAACTAAATAGGATATTTTAGAAATGATGGTTTAAGGCAGGGGTCTCCAAATTTTTCAGCCCGAGGGCCGCATTAGGCAATGTACACGTAAATTTCCGTTAATTTTTTCGTAGATAAAAAGGTATTCGCGGACCGTAGTTTGGAGACCTCTGGTTTAACCTCTGTTACGGAAATGATTTTAAAAAGATAATTTTTAGTAGTTGTTCTAAACACCCAACATAAGTCCTCCTATGAAGAGTGTATGAAAATGCTATCGAAATCAGATATGATGAATTCATGATGGAAATCTATATGGCTCAGTATCAATTTGATTCACCTGGCAAATTTCCCATTTTAGAGGGGCGGCAAAACCTTACACCCAGGGATTAAAAAAATAATGTCTATCTTTTACAAAATTATAATGGACCAGAATATTAATCGAAAGGCAAAAGCACCAGATTTAATTCTTTAGAAAAGATTAGGAATTGAAAGATTTATCAAGCATGTTGACAAATAATGTAGAATGTAATAATATTTCCAAAATTTGCAGCTCAGGAATAATTAAATCCGTTTTCGTTGAAAGGTTAGGGTTTTTCATTTCGAAAAGAGTTATACTAACACTGTAGCTTCAAAACGCTGTGCAATCTACTACTACAAGCACTACTAGACATTACAAGCAGTTAATCGAAGTAATAATAGAGGTATATATGAGTTTAGTAGAGATAACTGAACTTTTATCTAAAAATGTAAAAAATTATCCGGAGGTCATCGAATTAAAGATGCACTACCTAATAAGAATAAATAACTTCTCTTAACTGAATCAAAATCTTGGAGCACTACTCACCTTCCTTTCACTATTCAACAATATTTTCAACCAAAAACCAATCTCGTATGACTTTCCATCCTGCTCGTATACAGACCCCACCACGTTATTTAGGGAGTTCATCCTTGCCGATAGATTTATTGCCCCTGACTAATCCTCTAAAGAATGTGGTAATAGTCATATTTTTGAGATTTTGCTTTCTCTGTATTACATAACTTGATTATACTGAAGTGCTTTCTCCAGCGATTATAATATAGAATAAGAAAATGGAGACTTATATCGCAAAACGTGAGCCTCATTTATATCCACATCTTACTTTTAATTCGAATATATTAGAATGTTTGAGTTTAAATGGTTGGTCCATTCCTAGATTTTAGTTATACGACCTAATGAGTTTTGATAAACAAAAATTTTAATAATACTGATGATAAGCATAGTAAGTTAATGAAAAATTAAATTTTGATGTCGTTCCAAACTATTGCTTGCGTAAGAATTATTTTTTACCTCCGAAAATCATGTCTTCAGTTTTCTGTACGGATTATGGTTATTAAGCTATTAAGTTATTATTTATAATTATAGAGTATATGAACTGCAGACGTACTTAATTACTATGTAAATGATTGCTTCTTGGAATTACCCTACTATGGCTATTATATTTCCACTTAGTAACCAATAAGCACTTAGTAAGCAATAAGAAGTTTAAGGCAGAGAAAAACTACCTGGATGAGCAGCAAAATTGTTTCCATTAACCAATAGAAATTATAGAACTGTTCAACACAATACTGATGCAACTAGCAATTGCGAAATGTAAATGAATTCTTTTGGGAGTGTATTATACATTCTCATTATTACAGATCTTGTACTTTTTAATCAAGTAAAAGCTTTATCCCCTTAATAGTGCAAAGAATGGAGTGAAACCTTTTAGATGCGAATAGATTTTTATCGTTTTCATGCGAAGTCTTACGATTTTACACCTAGCTTCGAAATTCGTGCCGGCTATTACTGACGGCATCTTAACCCACTTCTCTTACAATGTATAATTTCGTAATGCAGAAAAATAAATTAATAACTAAACAGTATCATGACTGATATTGTTTTGTCACTATCGTCATAGTTCAAATTCTTATCCTAGAGTGCATTTCTTTAGATATTGACTTGCATTTATTTATGGATTGCTGATGCGACCTACCCTCCTGTACTTGACACGCGTTTATTTTCCTGGAGCAAAGGGATGGTGTGAGTGATGGGAAGGGGGACGAGGGAGGAGGAAAGGTGGGCGGGATGTAGAGGGAAAAATGAGGCAAAACTCTCCCGAACCGATAAGGAAGGGGTGGAACCCGAAGGGCATGAGGGTTTGTGGGTAAGAGGGAGGGGGGGGGAGGGGAGGGGAGGGGTGGGGTATGGGGGGGCGACGGAGATTCGCGGGGCGCATTTGCATCCTCGCGATGCCGAAGGGGGGGCGCACGGAGAAGTCGAAGACTGTGGGTGATGCATGTCGGGAAGGGCAGCCTAGGGAACCCACCACCCCCTCTCACTCTCTCTTCCTGTCCCGAGGGGAAGCGATTTCCCTTTGGGTGGCAGGCATTCGATTCGCTCCAGAATCGATCATTCCGGCGGGACTCCTCTTTAACCTCTCTCTCCCCCTGGGGGTTTGGGGGGGGGGGGACGATCCCCACC
>WURS02028152.1:0-11699 GCA_011762765.2 Rhinocypha anisoptera | reverse complement strand
GTATAGGGAGGTAAAGCGATAGGGGGAGGAACAAGACTTTCCTTTTTTTTCCCTCGCCCGCGTCTCTAACCCCCCCCCCCCCCTACCCCCTCCCACCTTCTTTTAGCTCCGTGCACTTTGGCCATGAACGGGCAGATTTAAATTTCCAACCGCTTTGATGACCGCGTGGCATGGGCGTGTCGCCATATCTCCTTGGCTGTTCATTGCGTGTTTTGTTTGGACGATCGAGTGTTTGCAAATCTGGCAAGAGGTTGCCTTCATTAAATCCGGATCTTACGGACGCTCTATTTTTTTGTCCTTGTGCACTGCACCAACGTCCCATTTCCGTTGGAAGTAATCAAAATGTTGCCACTTTATGATACTTTTAAAGGATTCCGTTTTTTTTTATGTTTGTCATACCCCCTTTATAAAATCGGGCAGTTTAATAAAAGAGAAAGATATGAGATTAAGTACCAATCTTTAATCTATATTTAATAGTCGAATGTATGCGGGAATGTAATAACAACATCAAAATAAAGAGTTTTTTTATGTTATCGGTAGTTAATATTTCATTTTCATTCCTAAATGATGAGACTGCATCAAATAATTCTAAATGCATCAAAAGTTGTCGTGAGAAGAGAGCTAAGTTTATCTTACTTCCAGAAATTGTGCGGAGGCATAGTCCTCTTCTGGCAAAGTGTGCCCTTTTTCCCTATTTATTCATGCCTTTTTTCATTGCTACCTTTGGTACTTTATTGCATACGTGTTTATATTGAGTTTACGTTGCATATTGCATAAGAGCTTTACCAACTTTAAAATATTTTGTTTATTTTAATTAAGGGGTATTATAATCTCCTATTAAATGCATATAATTCTGTAGTTATAATAATTATATAGTTGTGTATATTATCCAGAGTTTTAGAGGCAAAATTAGAATAATATACAAACAAGTAATTTCCGTCAAAATAAATGAATAATTGGTTCTGAGGATGCTTATTTGTTGCAACTTTGATGAACAATATTCATTATGTTAGTGTATTACCGTGAGACATAACATTCCAAAATCATTGCTCTATAGGTGTAAATTTTAGCCGGTAAACCAAGAAGTATCGATACTTGGCGATATTTAAAGACGAAAATACATAAGGTAAAATTAAATTCCCATACGCAAGGGGAATACCGATAAGAACTAATTTTAATGGGAAAGAATTTTTTACCGTTAAGGCATCCGACAAAACTGGAGGAAGGTACAAAAGAACTGGAATGTGGTGAAAAAATAATGGGGCGGAGAGCATAACAATAATGTTAAAAATAATGGGTTGGTAGTCTTTACAAATTTGGGGAAACAGATGAAATATCTGTGGGTTGTTTGTTTCATAGTCAAGGGTGAAAGAGAATGAGGGGAGCTAAAGAAGGAAGTGGAAAAACAAAATTTCATGGTGAAGAATGGTGAAATATCTGCCACAAAGAATTCATGTAAAAGTAATACATCTCGAAGAAAAGTCGTGGGCTGAAACCATGTGATTTAAAAATTAACTAAGCACTATTTTTAATATTTTAAAACATGATAAAAAGTATTTTTTGTGGAATACAATTGATTTCACTGAGTATGAATATGATTAATCTGAAATTTCTGATGTGGAAATTACAAATAATTTTTTTGTGAATTGATTGGTATTATGTCATGTGGTAGACCGCCTATTTGTAACATTTATAATATCAATGATAACCACCGATGCGGTTTCAGTACGAATCAGTTATTATGAAAGAGTGAATAAGCAGCACAAGAAGAATGAACATAACGGAAATGCTGACTTCTGGATAGAGATGTTGAAATAAACGAGAGACACCTGAAGATTATTGATTCTCTTATATTATAAACGTTTATTTGAATCGAAATAAAACGGACATTTTTCCTTCCTTCTCGATCATTTTTGTGTCAAGATGTTGCATAATAATTTTAACCGCGCGTTCCGCTTCTCTTTTATTAGATTCATCCCGACTGAATTCGACAGTATGAAAGGAAGGAGAAAATGGGTGGTATGGCAGACGTGAAAAATGGCCACACCTTGCTTTTAGATCGTTTTTCGTTGGAAATTATACGTTGATGGCATGTACGGATGGAGTCGAAGATCACGTATGAGCCTGCGTGTCTTTGAGAAGAGGGCAGGGAGATCGTCTGCCCAATGCTGGCTCAACAGTCCCGAACGGTAGTACTCGTATATGGGTGCGACTTTCGACAGAGTGGGCGGGAAGGAATACAGCCTTACATTTTTGGAATCGTTCGGGTGGTCACAAGGGCAGTGGAAGGATGGAGTAAGCGTGTACTTGGGTGTGGGATGACAATTTAGGAGTCAGGACCAGGCTCCCCCTTCGTCTTCTCGCGTCTTGGAACCGCTTGGAGAAGTGGACATGTCTCTCCCCACCCACTCCCCTGGCTTGACTCGCGGACAGAGGCGTGGGTGAAAAAATAGCCTCTTTTCTCGATCCAGTGGTATTTCTGTAGATGATACCACATTTATCGACTGTTAGTCTGGATCAAACAACAACATTTACCCCGAATTTCTACCCGTGACTGTAATATTTTTCCTTCATAATGTTTTCACTATTGCGAAATACGTCGTGGCAGCAGACAGTATGCAAGGAAAAGTAATGCGGTGATTTAGAGAGAGAAAAGCCAGAATGTGAAGAAATAACCGTTAAGTTTTCAATAAACGGGTTCCCGGTTGATGGATATTGGACATCTTTACATACTGACTGCTAAGTGAGCATCTTTATTATCTGCTGAAGGCATTAACCGGAGAAATTGGAACAGGAGCGTGGGCTCAAATATTTATTTATTGAGTCTAATTGAAGTGGAAGGAACCGATTTTACTCTGGAATAATATTTATTTTGGCTTACTCTCAAGGAGTGTTTGAGATTTTTTTTTAAATTCCAACCGACTGAATATATAGCCGTAATTATTCAACACTATCGGTAAAATAAATATTATTTTTTCATTGAAACAGCCTTTAAAAACTATCCTGACTCTTCTCAAAATCAGAAGGTGATCTTGTTAGAAACAATTATTTCTATTACAATATTCTGATAGGTCTAATTTAAAAGTAATTTCTGTCAATATTACATAATAGATCTTCCAACTGTAACTTATTCATCCCTCGTAAGTTAAAAGCCAACAAATTTTTTATTTAATTCCGTTAATAATTTTTGCAGACGTTCTTGCTGAGATTTTTGATCTTTGCAGATCATCGCAGACATTTTTGCGGAGATAAGTGATTGTAGTAGATAAGCAAAGATTTTTACTAGTTCTTGAAATTCCTATAATAACATAAAAATAAGTATTTGACGGATTAATGCTCTCATAATGAAGTAGAAATTCAATAGAGTAGCTGGCCTGTAGCAGGTTTCTCAAATATATATACGTGTGTGTAATTACTATAGTACTTAATCATGCCTATTGATATCCTTCTAACTTAAATAATTACAGCAGGTATTAAATCAAATATATAAATAAATAAAAATATAAATTAATACCTCGTATAAATTGCTTATTATTTGATTTATAAAGTTTCACATTAACATTATTAGACAACTTATAGGACTTGTAAAATAGCGTGAGACATTGAGTATCAGTATCCATTTCTAAGAAATTTTTAAGAAATGTTTAATTTCATAGCCTATCTGGACTGCATTTTAATGACTCACTATCAATAGGAGCTTATCACGCTAGCTGGTCATGAAATAGCCTGACGGTGTTTCCTGTTTCACAATTTAAAAGAAACAACCTACGGAAAAATGTCTCTAAATTGACTACCACGAGACCTAATAGTATGTATTTTTATGCCGTGTTTCCCAAGGACGCTGCTTCGCCCTAATGCAGACTCTTTAACACCACCTTCCGAGGTACTAGATGATAGGATTCGATAAAAGCCGCCAGTTTTGAGCGAGACGTCTGCGTTTTGATCTGTAGGCGTATTAGAGAGGAGAGGAGGATGTTGCGAGCGTAATATATGGCATCAAAGAATACCTGGCTCCATGTGGGAGGAGCATAACGAAAAGTAGATTGAGAAGCCAGGCAAAGAAAATAAAACGGGAAGCCATATTATTACGCATTTGAAAAAATAACGATCATAAATAAAGTCAGGAGGATCTGAAGTGAAAATAATAAGGATTGTGACATTATATTTCCGAGAATACGCTATTAGTGGTATCTATGACCATTACGTAGAAGTTTTGGCACAAAGATGAGCCAATTTTACAGATGGAGCGAAAGTCTCTGACGTAAAAGCATTCCAACGAGGTAACCTTTCTGTCGCAAAGTGACGATTAATTATGATATGGCCAATTTAATTTAATCGTACCTAATGATGGAGCGATATGCAAACCAATTTCATTGTACCTTAATTGTGTTCGTGTAAAACGCGCTCATGCTTCGCCATCTTGAGACAATTTCGGCTTAACGAGCCGTTTCCAATATTTTACGATTACTATGCCCGTATTTAGATTGCTGGAGGCACTCAGGGCATTGACTAAAGTCACCAATTAAGGTCATTATTGATGGTGGTTCGATCTACGGACATTATTTGTGAAATGAGCGGTATTCCCAAATAAGCAGTCACGAAGATTAAACGTTGGTATTTGGAATGTTAAGGGCCTATCATGAAATAGAATAGAGCTATTAAACGTTACGAATTATTGTAAGCATGACTTCATTTGATGACCGAAGGACGCCAGCATATATACCTCCAATCACCCGAAGGCAACAACTCATCTGTAAATGACTGCAGGACCACCTCAGTCGATTTAGTAACACTGAACTAACGGTGAACATGATGATAATTGCTTCAAGGGAGTATGAAACAAACTGCAAGGCAACGGAAAAGCCTTCATCACATATTATGCCAAGTAACATCGTAATCTGATTAAGGGTTTGGCAATGACATTCACGCTATTTTCTTGATTCGTTAATCCTGAATTCACATTTCAGGCGCTCTTTCGCTTGCCATAGAATGTTCTCACGGTATTTTCTTTGGCAGTCAGTGCTTCTAAATCTCATATGCAGAGAGTACCTTCGAACTCTCTTCCCAGATCGAAGATTATGCCTCAGTTTTCCTTGAGTCATTCTTCATGTCGAAGAAAATAGTTTGTTCATAATTAATTTATTTCTTATTAGATTCTAGTATTTTTATTAACCTCATAGTGTAAACAATAATACTGATATTATTTTGGCTATTGATGGAAACTAAGATATTGAAAGATGAAAAGTAAGAATAGTTGAAATGTAGTATAAAAAGTCCATAGAAATGTTTAAAAAGATATAAGAACTACGCGCTGATAAGTTTGATCTTAAAATACACTAATGTATTACTAATATTCATCAGTACGAAGCTAGAGGGCATTGAAAATGGAAGATTATTCCCGCTTTACAAAAGGATAGGTACGAGCACACGCAAAGCTATAGAGATCATGAGAATTTCATTGGAAAGCTAGAGTGCAAACAAAATTTTTTTCGTCATCTTCATTAATTTTGACAAACAAAAATGGACAAATTTAAATTATTTAAGAAAGTGGGTGTTGACTGGTGTAATTCCTTGAAACTTGTGCTTCTTGTTTCTTTTGGTGTTTTGAGCATAACTTAAATGATAAGTGTACTGTATTTCATGGATGAGTAGGGTATAAAACCATAGCATTGAATACTGTTTTTGCAAAAATTCCATAGTTGTTCGGATATATCACCTTTTACGACTGTAGAAAGTAAATATTGTGTCGTGATATGAAATATGATACTGTTACGAAAGTGCTCGAGTACATTATATTGAATTTTCACGCAGCCCGATTAATGTGCAGAATAAATTTTATTGGCTGATACATTATTTTCCTTAAATCTATACGTTATTTGCTTTTACAAAATACGAGTGTATAGTCATTCTTGGATAAGTACATTGATGGTTACCAGCAATCTTAAAGACATCCCTGATTCTTCCATTATTTATCTGCTTCTAAGCCATAAATTTATACAATATGGTAAACTTTTAACGACTTCATGGAGTCGTCTCGTTCTAAAAATAATTCCTGTATATTTTTATTTTTGTATTTACCGGCCCGTTGAAGATATATTAATATAGTTCGTACAGCAGCATTGTGATAAGATCTGAAGTGAACTACTCATAAATTTCACTTATCCTTACTTTGCTGAAGACACGTTAGCTGCTTATTTACCCTGGTTTGGAATTGAAATTTTACGTCGTACTCACTTTTTGTATCCACTTAAAGCCATTCGCGCTAAATAATTTAGTAAAATATGTAGGCACATCCTGAGTAGCGAGTTCCCGGGGGCAGTCAGTGGAGTGCAGTTATTATATTCCTAACCCCGAATGCCCGTAACATCCAGTCAAGGAACAGAATGATAAATATAATAACATGGCCATCTAAAAGGATGTTGGAGTGATAACGCAACAGTATTCCATCTCGTGGAGTAGTTTAAGCAGTTTTATGGCGTAAGCGATTTATAATGCTTCGAGGTGGTAAAAGATCCCGAGAAAACGGAAAGTTTTGTCCGAGAATAGGGAGGGTCAAAGGCGTCTCTGCGGCTGAGCCCACTAGCAACTGCCTAAGCTTGATGAGGGAATGGGGAAAGGACAGAATGGAAAGAAAGTATATACCAAGAATCCTTCTGTAAAAGCAAAAGCCCAGGTTGAAATGCAAATTTAATGAGAACTTATATAGGAGAGCATAGCAGAAAAAGCGAGACTACGTACGCTTCCTTCCGTAGCTTCATTTTGATTCACCTTTCTTATTTCTCCTGTTTCATCTTTTTCTCTCCTTATTCCGTTCCGAAAGCGACGTGGTAGTAATTTCTCGTTCTATCTTCCCGGACCGAGTAATATAGCCTCGTGAAATCCTCCATATTCCTTTATGTCCTCGCAAGCAGTTTTCTCATAGATGAGGATGTTTCCCTCTAAAACTTCCGAGTTCTCTTTTCTATTTTTTCCGAGTTACATAGTAACATAAATATGTATTCCTATGTCGTATCTAAACTACGTCTAAACTTCAAGAAAACTGCTCAAAACCTTTCGGATGACTTTGTTCAACTTATCTGAATTTTTATAACTACAGCATTCATAAACGATAGCTCAAACTTGATGAAAGTACTACATCTACTGATTTACATAAAATTAATTTTTTAATGTCAAAAGTAAGAATCAAATACATTTGGCTAAAATGGATATTTTAAAATAAAATTTTCTTCTAAAAAATGGACTTATTTGCTTATATATTTATGCAAGATTTGAAGTAGATTTAGACACCATTATCGCGAACTGGAGAATTTCATTAACCTAAAAAGTAATTAAACTTTGGTAAACTTATTCCGTTCTATATAGAAAGCGGATCGTCATGATTCTTTCCATCTAATTGCAGCAAGAAGTAAATTGAGCAAACACATTAGTAAAGGGCGAAATATTGTCTCAAAATTTAATTGAAATATTTACTTGATACTCTATTAATACCAGAAAGTAATTTTAAATAACATAGAAATTACAGAAAATTTAATGGAACAAGGCTGCTTGGAAACATTTGGGCCCCTTTGTCGATCTCGATATAGACCTGAAATTTCATGCGTCATAGTTAAAGTTTTACGATATTTTAGCAGTTTTAATTTTCAGAAGAATACTTTATTTTAAATAAAAATACCAAAGTAAATTATTTATCAATAGTGATGAGCTAAGAAGCACAGCTTCTCTACTTGCGTTGTGTACTATTATTCCATGATTTTATTCTTGTCAATTAATAAACCTCAGAAATGTCAACACCGTTATGTTAAAATAGAAGTTAAAATAAATGTTTTTAAAAGTTTTTATTGGCATTATAACTAATTTTAAAACAAAGGTGACCTATATAATTTGCATGCAGTATTATTTAAAGTGAAAATACAGTACCTTATTCTAAAACCCACTATCAAAATATACTCGTTTTCACATAGCTGGAAAACATTCACAAAATCTGTGAAAGATTCTGTTTGACTTTGAAAGACTATTCGTTATTTGAAATCTTATTTCCTCCTTTTCGTCTACTGAATAACTAGTGATTATTTTTCTAGCATCACCTTATTACCTTTGTTTAACAACTTTTTCAGGGTTTAATTTTTAGAAAATATCATCCTGTATACACTATTAATAGGGATGACTAAAGTGTTTACACTTTCCGTAGATATTTACATTTACGTAGATAAATGGCCTCAGGAATTCCTCTTCTGAGTCCAGTTATTTAGAAATTTTAGTGTAAGACCGTTTAAGTGTCCAAGTAAACTCGAAAATTCTCAATAAATTGCTTTAACCAGTTTTGGTTTCAGAGATTTATGATATTTCGGCGGTTTCCGTCAACGAGCATTTCTGATCCATGAGAAGTTAAGTAAAATTAAATGGCAGGAATTAATTACCCTTCCCATAAACTTGGCAAAGAAGACTCGTGCACTGTCACTTATTGATGATATATAACATTTTTACGCCATTAAATCTCTTCCACGGTTTTTTCCTTGCGTTTTTCTTTTCGGCATTTTTAAAGGTTTTTTCGATGCCTTTTGGGAGGTTTAATAGTTTTTTAAGCTTGTTTTGTTAAATTTTAAAGCACCAAGCACCATCAAAGTGTTTTATACGTCTTGTCTTAACTTTAAGTGACTAATTTTAATTAATTTATTCGGTGTACCACGTATACCTCGGACTATGTAAAGTGCTGCAGTAATTCAAAACCGGTGAAAAGAATATATTTTTCGAAAGAGTATCATACCTTTCGGCGAAGCGTGTATTCCTATATTGTTTACTTTTGAATCCACTAAAAGTAAAGACACGGTTAAGCTCTATGTTACGTTATTAATTCTTACGTACTTTGGTTTATTGTAGTATATACCAGCACTGTATATCTGCATTTTAGCATGCTAATTTCCTCTTATTTTAGACAATTTCATTTATTTCATATTTATTAAGTCATACCAATTGTCCTTCAATGTATCATAATGACTAAGGCCGAAAATTGTCTCCGCCTGTTTCGTTAAAGTACTCTAAATGAAGTAATTATTAAATACAAGATTAAGTCTTTGTACTCTATTGGTAAAGTTGGTACTGGTTCGCATTCTTAACATCGTTATGTAATTATGATCACGCAATGCTACTAGAACAAAAGTGATATTCTTATTTTAGATTATCTTCTTTTGTCTTATCTAGTAATTGCAATTATTACGCTGATTAGGGGAGATTTTTGTCTTTGTAATTTTCACAGAATAATTTTTACTATGGCACGACCGGTTTCGCCAAACAGTTAATACGAGTATCATCAGACCTGATTCCGACAAAGTTTTATTTCCTCTAATCATATTGTGGTTTCACCAAGTCGAGTCGAAATCGATTAGATTCTGTTATCACGCTTACATTTTTGTAGATTAAATACAAAGGGAGATTTTAGGCGTTAATCTTTGTAAACCTGGAATCCGTTATTGCACTAGCTGATACAACTTTCAAGGTAGAGAGTCTCTGGCTTTGGGTATTCTTCCTGTTTTATAGTTTTTCTTGGCAGCATGTTGATAAAATATACCTACACTGGATCTACTGGTTGAAAACCCTTTGTTAGCCGACGAAAGGCTATATGGTTTTTTTTTTATATTGGATGAGAAGAAACGATGCTCCCACGCGAAAACATGAAAAAACATTTTTATTGACCAGTTAATTTTTCCCGTGAAAATTGTTGCAGTTCTCTCGTGTGCGTGCGAGAAAGTACGTACTTTTGGCTCTTAAATTCCTCCCATCGGATCGATGATTGCCACCCTCGCACTCTACACAAAGAGAGCAAAATCGGTGTTCCTCGAGATGTTTTTTTGAAGGATGGTAATCGGCAAAGGGTAGCTCGCGACGGATAGAGCGGATGGCGGGAGGGGTGGACGGGTTTCTCCCATCACGGGAGAAGGCAGAGAGGAGGAGGAGTAAGTGACGAGCAGAGCGAGAGTGTGAGAGAGAGGAGATACATATGCAGAGAAGGATGGGGCGGTCAAGGGCCGTTCGGCGAGCTTTCCCGTTAGGAAGGTCGTTTGGAGGTCGTGTCTCGCGAGGATTGTGGGGAGGTCGAGGGATATTGGCGGGAGGAGTATGAGCGGTTTAGAGAGATAGGAACGGGGTGTGATGGAAAGGAAGCACTCGGCTTTCAAGGCAGCCCCGTAACGGATGTAAAAAAATTATACGGTGGGGCCAGTGAATAGGAGGCTTGAGGAGGAAGCGAATTTAAAATGGGTCGTGAAGATGGGGATGAGTTGTAAATACTTGACGCCGTCGACCAAAACACACTCGCGCTCGAAGGAGATCGATAATGACGAACTACTTCTCGCATTCCCATCCCTTCGCTTTCAAGCATCATGTGGCCGCGATATCTTATGGCCATTTTGTAGTCACTTTACGGCCTTTTATGAAAAGGATTGTGCATTAACATGTCGTTAGAATTCGCTATTTCAATCAAAACGATATTTGGTTTAACTGAATGTATCCTTGGATTTAGGATATGATAAACCATTCCTTCAAAACTAATGCTGAATCCTTTGAGAGCTACTTGGCTTCAAGGAATAAAATATTGTATTTATTCCAGCCTATTAACATCACAGTGGAAGTTGACCTTTTCCGTATTAGAGAATAGCTAAAGTTATTCATAATGAAATTTCTTGATGCCTCATCCCTTATTAAATTCTAATGAATTCTAGGCAATAATTAACCCAATAGTAATAGACTAGCTCATTACTCGAAAAATTATCATGTAATCATCGTATAGACCCTTGTATTCATCACCCATTGTCCATTTCCAATGTGGATGAACGGTATTCTCACTGTAGAGTAATTAATTTTTTTATATTATAGTTATTGATTCAGGTGGCTAGGAATTTTCACTTCACTTTTCCAATTTTTTAGACTTCAGTACTATAGCAAACCGTTCTCGAACTCGAAGGCAAAAGTGGTCAAAGTTGTCGAATAGCATAAGTGCTCCTCTAACCTTGGATTTTCAGAGATCAAATAATTAAATAAAACACAAACGTAATCCATGATATATCAATGAAGTGGCATATCAGACACTTCGTGACTTTCTTTTGTTGATTTTGCATTTTTCTAAATGTACTCTCATGACACAAAAATGACTTTATCCTCATGGCGCAGAACCACGGTCTTGACCTATAATAACTCCTTCATGAATTATTTCGCCTTTTTATAATGTGCTTCGAATTGTGTTTCTTACACTGGATACGACCCAAAATGTTCCTCCCACGAAGCATACTGCCCAATAAATATCTTCTACGGATAACATGCAAGTCTTACCAGCGGAGTTACTCAGCCGGAAACACTTCCTAACACTCAGGAAACTTGGCATTTTTCAGCGGCAACAGAAATTTCCCCCCCTGCGGGAGATATATACGAGCTGCATTAGGTCAAATATGAACCCTGGCTGTCCCTACCAAAGATTAACCCGAACAGATGGTGCATCGAAGCGTGAGTGGGGCTGTACCAAAAGCCACGAGAGAAAGTTGCGAAAGAAGGGGCTTTTGAGAAACGGCGCCGCGGAAAACAGTTGAGAGTCGGAGCGGGTTTTGCGCCTTTCCCATGTGGTCACCGCCGTCACTTGTTTCTCCCCCCCGCCCCCCCCCCCCCCCCCCCCCCCCCCCCCCCCCCCCCCCCCCCCCCCCCCCCACCCCCCC
>WURS02028121.1:0-11701 GCA_011762765.2 Rhinocypha anisoptera | reverse complement strand
TATGTGGAATTTCAAAGTTGTGTCTCATTTAATCATGAAGCAGTTCCACGAAGTCACGCCGGAAACTATTTCATATATCATATTTTACCTTTTTTCTTTTGCCTTTACGACAAAAAAATCGAAATTACGTCAACACTTTAGGTTTATAAAGTCACTATAGTCCACCCGCGTTGAAATGGTCCTGAATAAAGTAAATGATTCCGGATAGGCAACATGGCGCATCTTCCTTTCTTTCAAGGTGTTATTTCAAGTCTGGTTTAGCTATTAGGCTCTTCAGACCGGGAGGAAGGGTATAAAAGGATGGAGATGGAGGGGGAGAGAAAGTTTAGGCTCATAAGAGCCTCTAAAAATGTTTCAACTGGTGCAACAATTTTCCTATCCTACCAATTAGTACAGCCGGAGTTTACTTTCTCTTATTTAATGGTTAACCACATTATTATTCAATTTTATCACAGTATTCAACAATCCTAATGTAGGTTTGATGGGTGACGGTAGACGGCGTGCTCAGGCTGGGCTATTCGGGTGGGTAGCCACTCTCGCAGGCTATTTTTTTTGGAGGTGGTGCGGAAAATGCATTTAATCACACCCAGGGAAGGTGTCCCTGGGGAGTGTGGGACTCGGCCAAGGGTTCAGCTCGGCCCCTAACCACTTAAAACCGCACCACCTGATTGTGACCATTAATGGGGGGCAGAGACCGACTGCAGGCAAACGTCATACCCCCGCTCACCCCACTCCGGCTCTCTCCCACGTTGGTCTCCTCTTGGTGCACTTGTTGAAAAATGCACCGAAACGAGACCCACCCACTACCACCCTACTGGCCAGTACTCTAAAATCTTTTTTTCCTATAATACCCGCTTTTAGGGCATCCCGAGCAGATCTTCGGCTCCATATACCTCGGCTACTGATCGTGACGGCAAGGACATCAATCGCTTCTTTTCCCCTCTTCCTCCGGATATCTCTGAGGAGCGACCTATTGTCCCTGCATTTAGAAATTTTCCAAATATTGGCTCTATCCAAGTTAGCTTGCTCACTTACCACCTGAGCGTCAATCACCATTATCTTTTCTCCGTGGACAGCAATTAGGCCAGGCTTCCGTTTCCCCTCTGCTGAATCGAATATCTCCTCTCTGGTCACGTAGAGGCCCCGGATCTTCATGCCTCGCTCCATATAACTGACCGCCGCAACATGTCTCTTCAACCTAGTCCCACGAATGCGGTGGCAGATCTGGAGAACGTGGTTTAGGGTCTTGGTGGCGCTGCAACTCCGATCTCCCAGGTGCCCTCGGGAGGACCGTGATCTAAGTGGGATTGCATGATCCAAGTTCGCGGGTTCGAGTACCGTCCAGGGAATGGATGTGATTGGTTTTCCAAATAGTTTTTTTTGTCGATTGGAAGAGGTTCTAAATGATTTTTTACCGGCGGCGTACTGTATGAAAAATATAATACTGGCGGCATACGAGACGAAAAAAAATAGTACCACTACCGAAGTTTTGTGCGAAGATTCACACGTCGTGATGCTTTCTCACGAAGATCTTTGTTGTCCAGAAAATCATCCTCAGCTCGAGGTCTATCTGGAATTATCCAAATATGTCTCCGAGACTTGAGCCCTAAGTTCCCCGTTCCTCTCCGTACCCAGCGTGCTACACGTGGCTCTGTGACGTATCTAGCTGGAACCAAAGCAGACTGGTATTCTGTGGGTGCGCCAGATCTTATCCTGGGAAACGAGAGGTGGTAGAAATTTGAACGGTGACTTCTTCCCCGACCCTTAAATACATTCCGCAGTGAATGCGTGAAATGGCACACGCCGTTTGGCATAGTAGATAGTAATTATCAAGTGAGATCTGTAAAACTGACCTATAAGCGAGGTATCTTTCCTCACTCAAACCGACCTCAGGCTCTATCACTGTGATTTAAATTTTACTCGATCTATATTAAATCTTGGTTGAAGTTCGCGCATAATCCAGTTCCCCATCGTTTACCATGTCTCTCCGGGATCTGTATGTGTGTGTATGGGTTGTTGTAGGGGTTCGAAGGTTGAACCTAGGTTTGCAAAGGAATCGTTGGACGGCAAGACCCTCACTTACCCTTTGCTGACGATCCGGAAGGCGTCCCGCTGCATGGACTTAATCCCTTTGACGTTACCGCAGATTAGGGAGGACATGCTGAAATTTATTATGGCCTCGAACTGAGCTGAAAGGTAAAATACGTAATCATAATGAATAAAAATGTGCTGCGTATATAAAAACTCACTCGCACTCGTATGGTGAATACTTTTAAACGAAAATGAAAGATGGACGATATCATATGGACGATAGAATATAGGATTGGAAGCAATGGAAACGTGGTTATACGGAAGAATGTTACAAATTAAATGGATACGCAAAATCACTAACAGACGGTTTCCGGAAAATCATCTTAATTCAATATATGAGTACCAGTCGGTTATAGAATTGTAATTATAGATTAGATACATCGACGGTGTTATGACAGCTTGCTCCACTGAAAATTGAGATTGACTAGCATATTTCAACACTAGAAAAGCGGTTTTAAAAATAAATATCGTTAAAATTCTTAATTTTTATAAAATTTTATAAAACTAATCATATTATTTACTCTTCATTGAGAAGTACATATGATATTACAAGAGTAGCGAAGCCTCTATAGGGTAATTCGTTTAATGTAAGCTTGCTCTTCCCTGAAAAAACAGGAAAAGGACTCAAATGTTTCATAGTAGTACTTGCACTCAGAAAAACAGCATGGTATACCCTTGTTAGTGACTACGAAAAAGTAATCAACGGTTGCAAATCGAAAGATCGATTTATTGGTTCTTCTCAGGATATCCTATTACCCACTCACCTCTTCATGTCGAGCTGTACTGTTTTCCATTACCCGTTTCTCATATACCTACCATTCTAAGCCGTCCTCTACAATTTACGCCGACACTAACCTATGCTCTTCAACCCACCTACCAATGAATGACAGGGTGTGAGAACACCAAATTTGGTAAATTAATCCTCATTAGAATGTTTACGTGTTTTATTTAGTGTTATCTATGTTCGAGAGTTACTTTTTAGTCATGCCTGCGAAAAAAATGCTAAATCTTTTAGTTAGGCCAACTTATCTCTCTTTTACTTTATAAATTTGGTCAGGTTGCTCTATAGTGTATAGTTTGCCCAACGACCAGATGATATAAATCAATTATCGCTGTTCTAACTTCTTTCTGTAAATATAATCTCCTAGCTAATCTTCTTGTTCCCTATAACGACTCCCTCAAGTGATTTCTGAAATTATCGCTGTTTCACGGTCATATTCTTTTGGCTTAATATTTTTTAGCGAATCGAGCTTTTCTCATCACCAATCCCTCTCAATTTCATCACAAAGACTCTCATAGATCTCGGATAGATCCCAAACATCACTTGCACATTCTTACTTGGGCCTCACACGAGAGAAATTGGGTATTTTCAGGCGTTACTTTGTGGAATCGATTCATAATGAAGATGAAAACACTTGGTTTTTCCACATGAAAATATTTTATTAATGATTACGAGCTAGGTTTCGACTTGCAAAGTCGACCTAAAGATGACATTGCAAGTCGACACCTAGGTCGTAATTATTAATAAAATGTTTTCATGTGAAAAAACCAAGTGTTTTCATCTTTATCATTAAGTTCACTTGGAATTGTACATTTCAGTTTTGTTCAGTCACCCTTGCATCGATCACGATGCGTCATTTTTTTTAAAGATTGTTTTTACTCCCCAACAGTGCAATTTATCTTTTTCCCGCTTGAAATTTACCTTTCCACGTTCGAAGATAAAATACGGATTGACTTAGTCGCGGGGATATATATTCACCATTTTCCAGCCTTGCCGTCCTTGGGAAAGCCGTGCGCCTAAACCTTTTGTTAATGTGTGCTACGAAATTATTGAGACGCAATTAACTTTTGATGCCTTACCTCCCTCGTGCGTGCCACGTACGCGCGTTCGTTGCATTATTCAGTGCCGGTTATTTGAATAGCTTATGAGTAATGCCACCCCCCTTCATCAAATCACATCCCGGCCGTCTTTTTCTTCATCCCCGACGGGGAGAAGGCCCTTGGGGGCTTTGACCACACACCAGGCGCCCGGATCCACGGTAAATGCCCGTCACTTGAGCGATACGTCGAGCTCTCCCGTTGAGCCGGGGTCGGTGCGGTCGTCTTGTGTATGCCGCTGGCGCTCACGAAAAGATACGCGTCCCCCGCCTGAGGCCTTGGAATTTATTCCGACGAGATAGACGTGGCGCGATAAGAATTTCTTTTTTTTTTTGAGCTCCTTGAGTTGGTATCCGTAGGCACGCTCGTGCCTTCCTAGCACGCCACTCGTAAAAGCTTTCGAACGGCCGGCCAGTGTAGTCTTTGTTGACGACGTGGATTTATAAGGAAGTTGAATGTTTGTTCCTTGAAAATGGTGCTTCGTGGGTGTTATGCTATGTTATTCATGTAAGTGTGGGTTTGTTATTCAGTATGCTCTCTAGGACATGGATCAAAACGTATCCCTTGTTGACTAGTTCCTCCGGAATTATGGGGATCGTGTATTGGCTATCTTAATTGGACAACCAGGAACCACTAATGTCATCGAAATTTATTTCCACGTTCCCTACCTAACACCTGTTTCAGTGACATCTAACTGCGTATGGATTTATCATTCGTCTGATGTATCTCATTATGAGATGTAGTATAGTATTATGACGTATGTAACATTAAAGCACTCATCACCGATTCATGATTTATATTAATTTATATGAAAATGTGTCCCTTTTATTGTCTCAATTCGTCATAAGCTTCATATAAGTATAAAAAATAGTATCTCTACTTTTTTTTGACAAATTTGATGCTAGTAGATCCTGTTCTAAAGGTATCCTAGGTGCAGTAAATGTTTTCTGGAATACATTTCTGGCCTCCGCAATCATAAAAAATGCATTTTATATTACTTGTTTTTTTGAACTAGTGGTGATCTTTGCTTAAGAATTCAATTGTCAGTTATTGAGGAGTCTTAACGTAAATTTTTAGGATTTGGGAAAAGTTTGTAACTTTCTTAAAAGGTGAAGGGGTTTTTGTTTCCTTGTCGTCAGCCGAACGTGACTTGTTATGCCTGTAACAAACTAAAGCGTTCAATTTCTTATCAGGTTACATATTCGGAACTTATATTTGTGGGAGAAGGAAGGGTGAGTTGTGGCGTTCGTCCCTCGCTCGACGCAATTTATGAACAGTGAATTACGAGGAAGGTTATGATAGCAGGAGTTACCCGGAAACGTGATAAGGAGGGTAAGTGCTTAAAGAAGCGACGGCGATAGCGGAACGACGATATCCTTGTACGAAACAGAAGGGGAGTGGAACAAGAGGAGTCGTCTTAATGTCTGAGAAGTATCTCCATGAAATGCTTAATAAAAGCGACCCGATTATCATCACACTCTGGCCCCATATAAAATTTTCAGGAAATTAAAATAAATGAAATTTATCCGTCCAAAACTTTTTAAAAGGATTCGGATCCTCAATCCACCCTCATACTCAGCGGCGATTTAACATTAAATTCATTTCTGAGCAAGAGTTATTTTAGTTCAACGTACTGAGTTTGAAAGGGTTGCTATGACCTACAGATTTAGCTTTTTTGTAATTGGTTGGTAACGCCACACACGAAAAACATAGTTGACGCATAAAATAAAACGAACACTTGTGGATGTTCTATAATTTTCGAAGAGTCATTTGTCTTCCTCTTTCCTACGAAAAAGGTGTGTTGCAACCACCGAAAATTCGGAAACATCCGTAAGTTTTCGTTTTCTTTTATGTGTCAACTATGTTTTTTGTGTGTGTATTCAATTACTGGTATTCATGATGTGTGTGTATATATATAAAGCTAAAAGCGTCTATATTCTTATATTAATTTTCTGATTACTTGAAAAGAGAAGTATAATTTCTAGATATGTTACTCCCCATATTTTATAGGACTGATATCTTGCTCTATAATATTGAGTGTGGGGAACTGGACAGTTTCCGCGAAAAAATCGGCATAGGCGATTTTGTTTATTAGTCAATTATATCTGCAACAGCTTAATTAACCTTAGTGCAACTAAGATATATAAAAATATCAAATTATATTCAGAAGGATCAAAACTTTTGAAGCTGGAACAACCCCAGAGTCTAACTCGCAAAGATTCCACCCACCATGACCGTGTTAGGTAGAGTGGTGTGGGTCGCACCACCCACCCCCCCTCGATCACCTTGTAATAATGGATGAAGCAGCTGCCGTGTCAATTATCAATTTTGAGGGCACGGCTCACGTAGTACTACTCACCGCTTTCTAGTTCAGCTTCACCTACGGCCGTCCTGCGTCGCAGTCATCTCCTGTTGATTTCGTTAATTTCATGTTTTCCCAATAAAAGGATGTTTAGGTGGTGGAATCCGTCGGATCAAAACAATGCAGGATCACAACTGGCAGTGTATGTGAAATCGTATGGAGGGGCAGTCACGCTAAATTGAACGGCAAAGCATTTCCTGCCGAGATTTGGCATGGGTAGGCAAGATAGCGTGGATTCGACCTGCATCATTGAATCGGGGGATAGTGGAGGGAACACGCGGTGCGTGACACGACCCCATTCTCATCCGTTCGCCGCGGAACGACAGGAATGCTTCCTCGGAAAGAAAACGTCCCTGTGGGAATGGAAAATTTAAGTGGTAAAAACACTGGAAAGCAAGTATCTCTTATTCATCATTTCAAAGGTCCAAGAAAGATGTGCATCCGAGTTGAGGAATGTATCTGGTCGCCTAAACAAATTCTTAAAGGGGATGGGAAATTAACGGATAAAATATGGAAATCGTTCCAACCGTGGTGAAAACGTCTTGCCGACAGCCACGCTGAAAAATCGAGACGGGCGTAAACGCGATGATAAAGAATCATTTGTCATCATCATGCTCAACGCGTCTTGGTGAATATATTTCAGATGGGATCCTTGACGGGTACAGATGGTTTGCGGATATTTTTCGGGCTATTCCAGGGAGGGGGGGCATTTGGATGAAAGAAAGGATCGCCCCCATCGATCTGCCTAGCGGAGGGCCTCATTAAAATTGAAGAGCTGGTGGAGGTGTGGCCGCGTGAGGGCTGGAGCTAGACCCAGCCGGGGGATGCTGCGAGAAATCTTGAGAAAGAAAAGTGTACGAACAGCCACGCGAATGACAGTTTTTTGCTTTATCGCACGGGAAATGTATGCCACGTATGAATCGACAACGAGTTGCGAAGGTTCGTGGACAAACCTCCCAAGTGAAGCGACGGCCACAGGTAACGGTGTGATCTCTGCTAGACAGGGCGTAGCCGTAACTCTTCTGTTTTGTCACTCCGCAATGAATCCGAAGATATTTTTCTTTTCCAAAAATTTTTATGAATTTTAGATAATACTATTAGTTATAATTTTATATTGCAATAAAGAGCCGTACCTTCAACCTCCTTAATTCCTTCCAGTAGTCCTCCTTCCTAATTCCTCCTAGCCTCCGGATTGATATCTGTGCTGTGAAATCTATCTGAGAACTATCTCGAAGTAAAAATGTTCATTATCCATTAATAGTTCTCAGGGAAATGGAAAGAAAAAATATGGGCAGGGGAAATCATATTTATGATGACAAATTAAAATTAATCTAATAATAATTAATAGTCATGGTTATTAATGGTACATGTTATATCTGTGATTTTGTACAAATAATGGCAGGTAGAAATTTTGTGGGGGCTACGAAGACTTTATCGTAAGGCTAAGCTAAATCGTTTGGATTCATGTAAACATATTTTTAATACTTCGTGGTTTTTCTTGTTGATTAGCCATGCAATTCATCGATGTTTCTTTTTAGTAAAGGCAAAGGAAGGGTTTTGAAAAATGAAAACTAAGTTTCTCATGGGCAAATGGTGTATTTCTTATGGGCAAGCAAAATGAAAATAATGTGACTTATATGCGATCACATCCATAATAAAACGCTTAAAGTCACCAAGGAAAATATCCTTACCCCGTAGAAAAATCCAGGTTTTCCTAATGATTAAAATTAGCTGCTTTGATTCAATGGATAATACGATTCGTATTAATTCTTTTTGAAAAAAATTATCTTGCCTTGGCCCCACTCTAATAAACCCCTTTTGTAATAATATGTAATAAATACGTGCCAATATTATATTTTTAACCAGGTGTCTTTTACTGCTTTTCGTTATTTAAAGTACATTTTAATAAGAAGTTATCAATCTGAAGAAATGTTTATTGGAGCTCTCCAATGGACAAATGTATCCTTCCATCTGCCAACCTTTTGATTCCCTCATAGTTGTTATCTCTAAAATTCTCCATCACCTGCTTCCCATCCTTTGTGTATATTTAGATTCCTTCCTTACCGGGGTTCCATCCGATACAGAAGCTAGGGGGCCATCTACCGCTTCTCCAGCCATCCCCGGCTGAATCTCTCGCTTAAACCCAGTGGATGCAGGCAAACCGAAGAAGCGAGTCAATACCCTAACAGAAGATAATACACTGATTACTCAACAAGGGGTTACTCAACGAAACTAGTGTGAACTGCGATCTAGTGGACGAAGGTAGAGAATCGACTACGGGGCCCCAGCTTCTACCCCCGAGCAGAGGTTCCATTCGCCACGAGGGGGGACGAAGGTGGAGGCCAAGCCCCCCTTGACCAAGACCTCCCAACGCGATGGGTGAATAAAAACCCGCAAAGCAATGCGGACCAATTCGGTCTCTACTAAAATGCCAAAGTTCATTGTCTTATTTGTTTCCTCTACTCTTCTGATAATTTTAGCCCATAAGCTTCTCATTTCATCGGCCTTTCAAAGTGAACGCCGTTCCACTGTAAATTATAACTCAAACAGAAGGGTGCTCCTCCATCGCAGTCAGGGCTCAGCAACCTTGTATTAGCAGGCAACCACACGAAATGCCACACACGACATTATTCGTGGTTAAAAGAACCAACTCTGCAGTTTAAACATAGATTTCTATTTAACACATCATGGTTTCGTAGGGCTGCATCATCAGGTGATGTCTTACAGGCATCGTCTTGACGACGTGGCCCTGCTACGAAACTACGACCGTGTTAGGTAAATATTCATGTTTAAACTGCAGACTCTGACCCTTTATCCCCTGTACGATGCACTTCCACAGATTTCTGGCTGAGATAATTGATTGCTGTAGCTCGGCTTTTTGAGAATTTATTTACGAGTTAAGTGGCCATTTAACTTACTTTTCCTTGCCAGTATTCCAGTATTTTTCTTAGGAATGAGAATAAGGAAACCCTGGGGAAGATACACCTTTCGACATGGGTGGGTAGTGTCGTAAAGAATACATTGTAAAAATCACAGATTGGAGGCTCTTGTCGCAAGGGTGGAGAGAGTGGGGGAAATTCAAACGAAGAAGTGCATGGTAGGGGCTTCTGGAAACTTGTCTGGAAACAAGTTGGCGAGAAAAGTGAACGGAAGAGAAAAACAAGAGACTGGCGGATTGTTAAAAGCCGATGTGGAAGTGAGCACTCAGGGAAGAAAGGAATTGTAGTCGGAACGGTGGCGTAAACGGAAATTATGCAGAGCAAAATAAGTTTTTAGCCTATGACAGCTCACGGTCAATATTTGAGTATTCATCAAAAGAGTACTTCCGATCGAGAAATGCCTATAGTCACCGTAGGGTGTGGCGGTAGTCTATGGGTAAGAGTACTCGACTAAGGAACTCAGGGTCACGGGTTCGAGCCTTGGAGATGTCAAAACGTTGTACGCACCCTCTGGTGGTAGGCAGCAGTTTCACCACATGACATTGATGGCGGAGGTCAAAACGATCGGTCCGGCATCAACTGCCACAGCTGAGGGTGAGAGTAAAGTTCACGGAATCGGCCTCAGTACTGCGATGGGGAAACCACGCCACATTAATATATCTCTATAAAATGCAGCGTTGGGCTGCAATAAACCAATCATCGGATTGAATATGATTATTCGGTGATGGAATACCTATAGCACCAATGGGTCTCGTTAGCGACCAATTTAATTTAGTTTTACCCAGTTTAGTCTCAAACTCTTCACAAATCGCATCTCGTGCGCCATCGTCAGTCTGCGGTTTCTGCGTCCAACCGAGGCGTCAGCGGCTTTGTGATTTCCTTTTGTTTTCCAGGACGGCTCTTATCTCTGGCTTCTATTTCCCTTCATCTCCGACCGCATCTCATGCTAGGTGCTGGCGGCCCCTCCTTAGTTGCCGTCGTCGACTTGCGTGGAACTCTTTCCTCCGCTCACAGTAGTCTCCCTCGCCCTGGCCGCGGTGGGCTCGATCAGTGTCGCGTGCGACGAATGTGAGAGAGGTATTCCGTGGAGAAAACGAATTTGATTGAGATTTCACTTGGTGAAATAAGTGTCCCGTGGTGCTTGGTATCCGCCCAAGTTCCGCGTCGTATTGGGTGAATCCGGGTTGCCTGCCTAAGTCGGCCAGTGGATATCGCCGCGTCCTCCGGAGACCTGTTACGTCCAACCCGGTCAATTATGGAGTTCGATCTCGTCTTTGCTGCCAGCCCTCACTCTCATTACCAAGAGCTTAACTTTAACGGTGTGTTACCGCTTTGGTGTTCGCTTTCGCCTTATTTTATCGTCTATCTCTGGGTGTTTCTCATCTATCTCCGGATGGACATTTGTTATATTCTTCTCTATATTGGGTGTTTTTGTTAATTCATTCGTCTTTGCTAGCTGTTGGCTCTTCCAATATCCTTGGTATTCAGTCTTTTCAACAGGGATTCTCTAAAAATTGCATCCCGAAGTTAGATTCAAGAGCTAAAAGTGAAACTTGGTGAAAACCTTTCTGAATAGGCCATCCATTCTGGATAGCTTATAGGACGTATTTCCGTCCGATAATTGCATTAATTAAAGTTTCTTGTGTAAAACATTTGTATTACATTTCGTGGCCCCTAGTAATGTTTTCTGTATGATTATTCATGTTCATGTGGATAAATCCACAGGTTTTATTTGTGTGTAATAATAGCTTGAAAAGACGTATTTATTAAGGGAATGGATTACTATCTACGAGGGCAAACCGGGAAATGCCAGTGTTCGTAAGGCAGGAAATACTGGCCTCACGGGAAGTCAACAAGTTAATCGTTAACTAGTTCCTTCATGCGCCTCCGATTTGAGCCATTCTTAAAAGGTCTTATCCATCCACCGGCATTAACAAATCAAAAGTTAATATATGGGAATTTAATTTCAATTCAAGCGATTTTTGGGATAATATTATTCCCACCACAGGTTATTAAATTGAAATTTTTCCCTTTGATGGTTGAAATGTTCTGAATATTGAACAGGGAAGAGAAGAGTGGAATTTCTGAACTTCTACAGATGTAATCGTAACCTTAATTAAATATTGCAATTATTTTTGTCAACTTAACGGGTTAGGCACTGATGCAGGTACTTCATTGGGGTTTAGTCACTGTTCATTCTTTATCAAATATTTTCAGAATTTAAATGAATGAGTCTCAGGGAGAAGTTATAAATATTTTACCAAATTAAATTAACCATTTTAAAGTAACTAAACCACAGTTTTTAACCCCAAGGCCCCTTTAGTATGTGAAGATAGATTTCACGTACTATTAAACGTAGCGCGGTGTGAAAAGTACATACCAGGGTATTCCCGGACCAATTACCTTCCCCGTGTCACCTGTAGTTTCCCGA
>WURS02028110.1:0-11701 GCA_011762765.2 Rhinocypha anisoptera | reverse complement strand
GGCGGGCGGGGGGGGGGGGGGTGGGGGGGGGAGATGTGGGGGGGGGGGGGGGGGGGGGGGGAGGAGAGGAAAGAGTCTTGAAAAAAATCGATCCGCTAGGGCTGCGAACGAAAAAAAGTACCCCTTCGGCAATTTTTCTTACGAGACTACTTTTTTCGCGAGGGGTAAACGCGAGAAAGAAACATATTTCAGTGTGACGACGAGGTCTTTTCTCTCTCTCTCCTCGCGAGAAAAAAACGACGGGGGGCATTCGAAATGAAAAATATATCACCACCAGTCAGCAAGGGGTTAAAGCATCAATCCATCAGCCGGTGCCGTAAACTACCCCTTTACGAAATCCTGCCAAAACTCTAGGAGAGCTCTAAATTAGACACCGTGCACTTACCATAATTAACAATCGGCCTACGTTCATTCCGGGGAGGATAATCCTGGATAAGGACGCACTTACTCCAGAGAGCCTAATCACAGTAGATACCCTGTACGGTTAAATCCGTACGGAAGCAACGAAGGATTTCTTAAGCGCACCTCGTGCACTCCGTCAAAATCGCAAATCGTGAATCTAATCGGAGAAAAAGCGACTCTTGAAATGCAAAATTCATGTAGGAAGCGATGCTTTATATTGGTACAAGGAAGCATCCTGGCTCCTCAGAATCTCAGCGGCAACGTGAATAAGCGAGAAAGGAAAACTATAAAAACTCGTTTCCTGAATTTGTGTTTTCTCCTGGAGATTTTCATAAATAAAGGTTGCCATTAAAAATAAAATGGAAACATTTATCTTTAAAATAATAGATAAAGAAGCGTAGTCAATTTCGTTCATTAATAAAATTTGCATGTGGAACTGTGAAGCGGCTGTAAAACGGATAAGGCGTAAATCATGTAAATCCTCGTTAAATGAGAACTGAGATCTGGGGCGATGATGAAATATTTGGGATGGGCGAGTGTGCTGATAATCCACGCTAAAGTTCGGGAGTTTAAGAGCCTCTGGCAGACGATATGTACACCTTTTGCTTTGGCTTTATCAAAGCCATGGATGATGATGAATAGGGAAGAAGGATTTCCGAAGTGCATTCGGGGAAACAGATGTCTAATGAGATGCAGCATGTGCCGGGATGGGATGGGTGAGTTTTTCACTTTTGAATTCACATCAAAATATCAATCAATCAAAAGGACAGCATGGACTTTAATCTTTTGCCTCTAAATAAATTGCGCAGTTTGATTGCTTGTGGCGCGGAGTAGGGAAGTCTGAGGGTGTATTAGCAAGAGGTTGACGGTGGATTAAAAATACGTATGTAACTTTATAAAATATGGAAAAAATATCGAGAAAAAATAAAGAAACACAATTTTCCGGGGTTGACGCAACCACTTATGCAGAATGAAGAGTATTGTTGCTTCCTCCTCACGAATAACTTCACCTCATAGAAGACAGCCTAAATCCGGAGCAACAGAATGGAGTTCTATCTCCTCAGAGGTATATTTACAGACATCGGTAGCCGTGGGGCATAATATCTATATTTTACCCTATTAATCTTTGTGATACAAATTTACTTCCTATGAAATTCAAAGAGTGGTATGCAGAAAGTATTAAATGCCATGTGTCCTTTAATGTAAGAGAGATTTACAACATTATAACGATGAATATTCATCGAAGAAAAGGAAAAAAAAAATTGTTCGAGGAAGGCTACCTTATATGCCACCTATCAGAAAATCATCACTCATACTAAAACTATAAGTTAGAGACGTATTCTACCTTCTTTGCCTGTATCAAAAACAAGAAAATGCGAGGCATTTTTACCACGTGGAGCAAGATAGTGAAACAAAAAGAAACTCTAAAAACATGAGGCCCTCGTGTTTGGATGAGAATTTATATTTTATTTTGAATTTCTCGTTCCACCGTGTATTTATTAGCTCAGACCTGAAGTAATTAACCTGATGGTTGGCAAAGATAAGTGGGGTAGAATGTAGTACCTAATTTACGAAAAAATTGGGGGTGGATTAATCCCATAGCTCATTGCGGTAGCCCCAGAGGTTGTTTTTGATTTGGATACGAGAGGATTGATTTCACATCCGGAACAAGTGCGGGAAATGAAAACATTTATGGTTAGGGGGTCACATCATCTCTCCGTGCCACCTATGGTTTCCCAAGGAAGTTTGATAATAATCGGTAATCTACACGCTTAGTTAGGTTTTTTAATTAACTCAAAAAAGAATGCATTCCAACCCCCGAGCAAATATAAATCCCTCTTCAACTCCAAATATTTTCCGACCGCCATAATTCTATTTAAAATCCCTTTTCTTTTCTTGCCTCCACCTTGCTTAACAAATATTCTACCCTCTATTATATTAATCAGCAACCTATAGTCTTCGGGTATCCCTGTAATCTTTCCTGCCTTCTTTGGATTTCCCCTTAACAACTGCTTCTCCTCCCCTGCCATTCTTCATTTGTATCCTTTACGAGCAAATCGCCTTCTCCATTTTCTGCCACATCCTTACCTCAAAAGGATCTCCTCTATGCTAACACCTCTTCCTTATGGACCAGATATCAGCACCAAAGGGTGCCAAGATCCATATGAGGATCTTCACAAGTCTGGACGAATATTCCTCCTTTCTTTTCACAAAATTATCTATTTCTGACGCATTCCCTGCAAATGTACTCATCGCAATGCTCGCTACCCCCTAAGGCACTACCTAAATAAGGAAAGGTCTCTACCTGCTCTATTTTTTGCTCAATTAGTCATATGTTTAATAGCCTAATGTTTAATATTTCAGAATAACTTCAGGATTTCTCTTAAGTACTATATATTATATATTATTTATTTTTTTATTATGTCATTTTAATATACATCTCAAACCTCTCACTTTGGTTATGTGAAACACTGACAAGATGTGCAGTTGAAAGTTTAATATAATATTTTTTGGAAAATGGTCATCTTAGGATTCAATCTGGATTTGAACCCAGGACGAAAACCGTAAATAGAATTTCTGAGTCGTAATATAAAATAATGTTAGACTTCTGATTTTCCAATCGGCTACAAGACGGAAAATGAGGGACACTTTTTTTGCCTGAGAGGATAAAGTGAAAAGAACTATTTTTTTTATCATTATGATCACTAGAATTAGATTATAAAATTGTTTGTCCATGCAACAAGTTTGGAACAAACTGTTAATTCGTGTAGTCGAATAGCGGTTTTTCGTCCTAGAGCTAATAAATACACAAAGTAATCGAAAAGATTTTATATATTCAATTATCTCCCAGAATGATCACATAAGAGTCCCAGATGAAATTTCAAAGTGACGGCTCTGGAGCTGTTATAAAGCTTTTTAGTAACTATATTTCAGTTACCTTGCAGATGTCTTTCCACGGCAGCAGCTCCTTGCAATATAAACTAAGATAATAGTTTGTCGCAAGCAGTTACGTAATTTTTATAACGCCTAAAACAAGAGGATTTAGCCTTTATAGCATTTGGACCATGGAGTTATGAAAAATAGAGGATGAATTAAAAAGTACGCATGGATTGTTGATATGTTTACGCCCCCGCGTGCATATTTTCCTTCCGTGCCCCGTTTCAAAATCTCCATGACTTTGCCCCGAGGGCTTTGATCGGTAATAAGAAGAAATGGTTTCCCAGAAAAAATGCCTCTCTCCCTATCTCTCTCTACTTTAACCCATAGATATCCCTTCCCTCGCATACTACGAAGGTAAAACCAAACTATGAGCCTTTCACGTTCTCACCTTATTTCTAATCTGGTGACCTACGGGGCCACCTCCCCGCTTCCACGGAATAGATATAAACATCCCGCAGTAACCCGTGCTCACACTTTCACCAAACAGCCATTCGCGTCCATTCCACGAAAATCAAGGTCCTCTTCGCTTGGGGCACGGAAGGGGGTAACACAACCAGAACTTCTTTCTCCCTTATACATATATATATATATATACTTATATATATACACAGATATATATATATATAATATTATATATACTTCTGGAAAAATCGGACGAGTAGCAAACACGAACACACGCACACACTTATACACATTCACACATAGAGCAAACACTTAAAAAACAACATTGGGAAGAAATATTTCGGGGCTCTCTTGCTCCTTCGTCGGTCTGAGAGAACTATATTATCGTATATATATATATATACGAGCATAGGCAAAGTGAGCATAGCGGAGCATAATATCAATTTTTTAAATTTACCCTGAAATTGTTCGGGAAACAGAAGAACGATTAAATATGGATTAATCATGACACTGGGAAATAAAAAACTAACGATTTTATGATTCTAATAAATATATAAATACATATTTTGTAATTTGATGTACGTTGTAATTCTCTTTCTATCTCTTAAGCTATCCACGGACGAATAAGGCAGATTTTCAACCAGAATACAGAAACCACCTAAGCAAAATGGTAAAGATTAGTGGTAAAATGTATATCACTTTGTATACAGTGTATATCATTTTATGCTATTTAATGATATCTAAGGGACACGGAGGAATCAGTGTAACAAACACGGTGCATCTATGCAGCATAAAATATGCACTATTACCCTTGATGGATTGAGAAAAGACTAGTAAGGCTATACAATTAGTTATTTAATATATGATATGTTAAATAAAAGTGAAATATTAAAAAGAATATATATAGAAATAAATATATTGCTTCAAATTTTTGAACCAACTTGCAAGCCTAAATTCTGTCACGAGAAGAAGATTTTCATACAGGAATAAGCAACTTTTATTACAAAAGATGAGGACGCCAACTAAAATCATAGACTAAAGAAAACTAGTATTCTAGAATAGTATTCTTATGCTAAAATATTGTTTAAAAATTGATGTGTAAAGTGAAAGAATCGAAAATACCGACAGTACAAAGTGTGTGGCACACAGGTATAGCCAAAATTTTACAGAAATATGGCGCAGTATGGGGAAAACACGTATCCGTAATCCCGAACCATTGCCAACTGAAGGCTTTTGCTAGAATCACGCGAAAAATCTTCCCGGAATAAAGAAATAAATGAATGCACCCTCACGTTCCGCGTGCATAAAGGGACCACAACTTGCGGCCGCAGTGATTCGCCCCGGCACGCTCGGCCGAGTTGCCCACTTTTTATTCTGCGGGAAGAAATGAAAGGAAGACAACCTAATACCTTCTTTCGGGACCTCCGGCGAATTTCAAAGTGCAGCCGACAGGGCACAAAGGGGGGGGGGAGGTGAGGTGGGAGCACACAAAGAGAGCTGCAGCACCGTCGGACAGTAAAAAGAGTTCCTTAAAACCACTCCAACGGCAAGGATTACGCCGATCGCATTTCGGAAATTTCTAGTCCCTTACGCCAAAAAGGGAACTTGCATGTCATTCCCATCCCGAAAACTCATTACGCGTGCCGTCACTACCGGGAGTTGGAAGAGGGAGGAGAGGGGAGGGGAGGGAGATGGCACCACAAAAGGGACGCGGGACGGGGAGGGGGAATCATTTATATATATCTCTCTCTCTCTCTCAGGATGGGCCCCAGCGTTTCGGGCGAGAGATGAAAGTTACCCCGGGAATCCTTTTTACCTAGAACAAACGCGGCACGGAGCGGAGGCTACCCAGCAGAAGACATAGGAAGTCGATGCAATCAGGTGGTAGACAAAGGAGGGTTCCCGCCTGCAAAACACCGATATATTCATAAGGAGAGCAACCGAAAATAAGCACTGCAGCGCAGAGAAGCGGTCTCGATAAATTCGGAGGGAACGAAACGTAGAGCCTCCGTCCTCCCTCCCCCGCAAAATAAAATAGAAAAGAAAGACTTTTTTAAATGGCAACTTAATCGCTGGCCTGATCATCATAGGGCAGGCACTCCCGTAAATTTTTCCTCAAAGGTCTAAAGGAGTTCGACGGATGAGCTTCCTCTTCGACTGAATGTGGACCCTTTCCAAATTTCTGGAACCGTGAACAAAACTCGGACTCGATTTAATCTCTGAACTCAATTCTGCACCCATTTGCAATTCACTGTTCATTTCTGCATTCCAAGTGTACCGTACACGTCCAAGTACAGACGAAAACTTTAAAACCTGTGCCTCTCCAAGTTTCCGGTCCCAGAAAATTTAAGTTGATTAATATTCCGTTTCTCACGCTCTAAAGTACTACGAGTATATTTTAAAGAGTTTTTACTTCAGTTGTCTAAAGAACTCAATATAAATAAAAATATATATTTTTTATTTTCCCGGGTTAATACGTACCAGGAAAAATTATATAAATACACGGGTTCACATCCTGATGAGGGCAATTTTAATTATTAATATTTAACCGCACACACATAGCACTAAACCAATTACGATGGAACATTATAACAAGCGTATAATAATGACAACAAACATAATTCCATGCATTAGGCGTAGAATGACAAGCCACCCAGCCGGGATTCGAATCCGCGACCTCCGGGACTGGACCCACCACCAACGACGACGGCTGTATTGATTCGGTGTATTTTCATCATCATCTCCATATTTTGTGTCTGTTCTTTTATGTATTGCTATACCAATTCTAGTTTTTATCTCGCTTATAAATTATACACGGTAGTTAATGAAAATTGAGATCTATTACGAATATTTTATCATAACAGTTCAAGAAATAAAAAGTTATAGCGACATAGGGATGAAGAAGTTATCATTAGGAAACTGCGTTTTTGCGGGGAAGAAGCCAAACATAATTGAGGGATCTTGAAACTTGTAAGACGTCTAATGGCAATCAGATGGAGAAATTTTTCCCCCACAAATTGATCTTCGTCAATTGAGGGCGCTTCTATGATCCAGTTTCACCCGTCATACTCGACTAAATACGGTTGTTCTCTCTAAGCGCCATTTGCCTAACTCATGTCAGAAGAAGATCTTCCTTCCTCCCCTCGAATCGGCTGATAAGAACGTGAGCTCCCGCCGCTCCAGAAGACTTCACCTTCTGCTCCGGGCTGGAGGTACAAACGGTTGGAATCTGATTGGGGAGGGGGGGGGGGGAGAGGGGGACTGAGAACGCGAGGACTTTGTGTGAACGGCTTCCCCCAACGCGACGGTCGAGAGGATCGTATAGCAGTGCGGCGGCGGAATGTAGGTGAAGTGCGCTAACTGCTCGACTTTCCGAGCAACCTGAGAACAAAGGCGGTTCGCTCGTTGCAACTCCGCCGGGCCGGGAGGGAGGGTGGAGGGAAGAATGGAACCACTCCAATAAGTTTCTGCAGGTTCCAAAGCGGAAGACGATGGGCTTGAAGCCGGAGCCCTGAATAGATAACGACCAAGCAAAATTGCCCCCATGGATTGAGGAGATAAAGAGGGAAGTCGATTAGTCTATAGGAGGGAAGCCAAATTTCCGAGCGCGAGTCCACAGATGGCGAAGGAGGGCGCAGGTGAGTATGACGGATTTCCATTAGTCACTCGCGACGGAATGAAGAGCGGAGGGATTTCCTTAATGTCGACTCTGGCATCAAGAAACACCAGCAGGGATCGCAGTTCGCCTCCGCCTCGCCTCGCGCGTATTCTAAAATCGAAGTGACGAGATAAGCGGAATAGCGTGATCGATTTTACTTCGACTAAGACGACGGCGATAGACGTTCGACTGCACTTCTTTCACACTCAAGATCCTCAGGGTGCTGTTTTCGATCAAAAAAATGACAAAGACAAACTTAAAAATGAGTTATCTTCAATCTCCTATGGCTAATGTCAATTCCGGCATCGTTTTCGCAGATTAAAAATTATATTTTTCCTACAGAAAAAGGGTTTTTCGTTCCTCTTATCGGTTTTCGATTTTCAAAAGTTATTTTTTTCGTCACAGAATTAGAAATCGGAATCTTTTTCTTATGAATGATTTGATCATAAATCATCACATCATTTGAAACAAAAATGATCTTAAGCATAGAAAAATCTTACCTAATATCCTGGAAGTATTATACATTAACCTAATCATTATCACCACTCTTTAGCAGACCCATAAATATTGAGGTAACGTAGCTTGCTTTAGTGATGCCGGAAGCGTTTCCTGAGCATATTCCTTTATTGCAATCGAGAAATCCTGATCCTATTTTTTTCCTTTTAGTTTTTTTTAACCTTCGTTGAACTTGTACAATTTCCTTCGACTAAGGGGAGTGCGAGAAAGTTTCTCAATCGACATCCATTATCTTACTATATTTTCATGATAAATCATTTTTTTTACAACGACACAAATTTAAATAAGCTCATTCGAATTTCGGATTTGCCCAAGTCTAAAACAGAAAACACTCTAAACCTCCCCAAAAAAATGTTAACATTTTTCTTCATACAAAGTACAAATATATGGCTTTCCGATAAAAAAAAGAGAGGAGCACAAGAAATGTTCATTTCTTTCGAGAGTTTCGCGAGATCCGTTCGCCCCTGCCGGCTTTGGGTATTCGAAAGAAAATGAGGATAAGTAAAAGGGCAGGCGGAAAGTAAAAAGAAGGAAAAAAAAGAAGATAAAGTTTCAGTCGGGAGTGCGAAACACATTCTACGCTCAGGAAGGAACACCAGCTTCCGCTCGGACCACCGAGGGGCACAAGAGAATATTGGTTTTCCTCCGAGGGAATCGGCAAGAAAAGGGCACTATACGGAGAGAGAACAAATGAATTCCTAGGATCCTGGAAGACGTATTCCTTTTAAATTTGCCATCAACTATTTTGAAGGCAAATTTCTATCCATTTCGAGAAATAAGAGCGTAAATTGATCATATATAATTTTCTGGGAAGTGTGAAGATTTGAGGAGGAACTAAGTTAGATTTAGGACGGTAACTCTAACCTGAGGCTCATGAAAAACTTACTTTAACTGTTAGATTACCCTTCAATCAATAATTCTCTATCATATTTTTCACTTAACATATTTTTTCCTAATATAGGTACTTCAGACGAAATTTATATTTCAACAGTCATTTATGTGTAAATTATAACTACTTTTAGTAATATGTCATATTTCAATTGTTGTACGCTAATGTCCTCTTTCGTTGCCACTTCCTTCCGCCATTCAAAGTCATACACGCAGTAAATTATTAAAATGGACATTTTAAATTTTTTCTCTATCTTTCAGTAGTAATTGCAGGTGAAACTAATGCCCTTTGGCAAATTGGTAGCATTTCTATGACAAATTAATAATTAATAACTTTCAAAAGTGGAAAGTTTGAATATTAATTACACGTTCCTACATCCGAGAGGTAAATGGAGAGACACCTATCAGAAAAAATGTGAATCAAGGGATAATGAGTTTTGAATTACCTACTATACGCGAATCGCGTGCCATCCAATAAAATCCCGGGCTACTTGAGGGATCAATTATTTTAGGATGAATAATCCTGGCATTTATATATATATATATTTATAAAGTCTGAAAGAGATGGCGAACATTAAAAAAGTAAATAACTAAGTCCCATGATGCACCCAAGGTTAAGCTAGGTAATCCATTTGTTGACCAGTCATATTTACAACAAATACACCACCATTTATATTTTTATCAGCCATCAATTAGACGCTAGAAATTTTCTGTAAAAATTACATCACGGCGTCTGTTCCGTATGTTACGGGACAGACGCAACACCTATAAAGGTTATACGCCGCACTTCATAAAAGCAGTCTAAAGCCGCATAAACGAAAAAAAAGTATAAAAAACTTGTGATCATTATGCATCCATGATTTATGTCCATTTACGTGCATGTAGCACAGCGTAACTAATCATAATCCTTTTTTTTATCTGGTAGACTCCACCGCACTCCTTGACGCTAGAATAATTTTCTTTATTCTTGCTAGTTTTCTTGAGTGTAAGGGATTTTGAAAGTAAATTAGTCTTAACTAAAATTAATGTTAAAAACGCATTTCTACTTTTTTCTATACACCTATACACCATTTATTGATCAGAAATGTAAGCAAACAGAAGTGCGGCATGTGTAACGGATTTCATGGCGGCGTCTCTCCCATTCCATACGGGAGAAACGCCGCACCATTTGACTTTTTGGTCTACACGTCCAAGATGGCGAAACTATACCGAAAACATTCCCAGCAGAACTTATTGTAGTTACAAACTTCCAAGACTCTAATAATGCAGTTTTTTAACGTAAAATAAAAATTCGGCAACTCTCTCGGGTTTATTCTATATATCTGGCGGCATTTCAAGCCCACCAGCAAAATGATAACGCAGGGAGAGTGATGGGGAGGAAAGAAAGAAGAATTGATGAGAGATGTATGAGAAAACCGAGAATTATTGAGCGAACGATTCAAAAGAGACAAGAACAATATGAAGGGGAAGATGGACATAAGAGCATTAAGAATGAGAAGGAGGTCGAAATAAAGATGAAGGAACGGAACTAACTGAGAAAATAAGTCGGCCAGCAAGGGAGTTGGCAGTGGTGGGGGGGTTGTCTAAGTCCGTCGTTAATTGGGATCATTATTTACCTTGGACCTTCTCTGGCAGTGTTTTCTTCAGTTTTACCCTCCATTATGCTACAGAAAACCTATTGTACCTCAAAGTGTATTCATTCCCCGTTTCCACTTTTCCTCAAAGCGTCACCGGACTATTTGCCTTTTTCTCCAATACTCCTGATGCAATCTCAAGTTCCTCGATTATCACTTCATTCTACATCGAAATAAAGAACATAGGGAAACAAAGAGTGTACAAGGAGGTAAAGACTTCATTAATACCGTAGATGTTAGGCACTTATCGGGTCGATGTTGTGTCGCTGTGGCAACCCAAAGTCCGCGGGTTTGATCTCTTTCGGGAGAGTCCAGGATCATAGAGTTTAGTGATGGCGATGACACCTTTCCCGCCGGAATACAGAAACCGAATTCAACAAGACCTCTCTGGCGTCCCACAAGATATAGAGGAAAACAACGAGGAGAGTATATCGCTTACAGACTGACAGTAGTCGACAGTCGAAACAGGGCATTGAGTCATGTGATTACAGCTCCTAACCTGCAATCATATCGGAACCTTCATAAATTTAGACATTCAATCAATTTAACACTCCATTTAAGCACGAACTTCTTCTAAGTCCGCAAGAACTTCTTATATCCAAAAAAAATCTAGACAGGGATACCCAAACTCATCGAACAGGATTCAAAGACTGAACTCAACGATCCGTAGCCGAATCCTATGCCGAAACGGATGATCCGAATTCCCGAGCATACAGTAACGATATTATTAAAAAGCATTTCCAGTAATTCGATTCAAACCCAAGGTCAGTTTGATAGGTAAGGGTAGAGAGAGCACCTATTACTAAGCCCAACGGGGTGTAAAAATTCACACAATAGGGTAGAGGGAGTAGTTCGGTTTCCCAGGAAGATTCGGAACCCAGGAACCTTACTATTTCTCCTTTACGTTAATGATATTAATACCGTGGTCACCAGCAAAATGCGCCTATTCGCTTACGATGTGGTGATATACAAGGATATTTCCAGCGAGGCAGATAGGAACTTATTGGCGAAGGAACTTAATGCGATTCAAAACTGGTGTGAGATGGGAGTTGGAATTAAATTTGAAAAAGTGCGTGACGATGAACTTTTGGAGGAAATCTAGTACATCGGAAAACTTTTACAACGTTAAGAAAAACATATTTAACCAACGTAGACTGTACGAAATATTTAGGTGTTCCGATAAACGAAAGATCTTTCATGGGGAAAACATGTTCGGGAAATTTGTGGAATGGCAAATAGAAAGTTAGGATTTATCAAGAGG
>WURS02028099.1:0-11701 GCA_011762765.2 Rhinocypha anisoptera | reverse complement strand
TCATGTAACGAAAACGTCGCCATTTTAAGTATCGAAAACAGTTCTCATTCTCGCGGATTCCGCTAGAGGTTCTGTCTGTCGTACAGTTCAGCCATCTCTGTCACGCATTAACAAAGAGTGTCCGCTCATTTTAAAATAAACCGCATGTTTCTTTCTGTTTCCAGTCCGGAGAAAAAAATTGGAGACCTTACAACTTTAATGCCCCACGTATAATAACATAATTACATAAAAAACGGTGGAAAATCGTCAACAGGGCTATGATTTGAAGCTAGAGGCGAATAAAACTTGCCTATTAAGAGTCTCAACGCTGGAAAAAAAGAGTGATGTTTGTGAAATGTATACTTAGTAAAATGGTCTTGTGTCGAATCAAAATCATAACCTTGTAAATATAGATGTTTAAAACGTAATTCTAATAATGTTTTAAGACGTAATCACGGAAGGAATATAAAAATGATCTCACGATATTTATTCCGGAAATCTATCTGAAAACGCATCGCTGTGGTCCAGGGGGTATTCTTATAATGAAATACATATATCCCGCGTAGACTTTGATTTGAAGTCCATGAAAACCAAATCTTTAACAGTAGCTTCATGATTTACTTGGTAACATACAACTTTCGGCATTAGTGAAAAAGCACTGGCCTTCCAATAAAGAATTTTAATGGCTACAGGTCTAGTGCAAAGTCATTCTGCCTTATCAATCCGAAATTCTATTTCACTGCCGTTGGATTTCTGCAATGAAAAGAAAAAGATTTCTGAATAGCCCATAAAACCAGGGGGTGAATGTGACATTATTTTTTTTCCGATACAGACAATACATCAGGAACATTTAAGAAACCTTGAGGTGATTCTAATAAATTCAAAACTTGTCTTCATTGACGTAATTTTATATTCAAGGAAGTAATATTTTCTGATAAATCAATTTATGCAATTCCACTAATGTGTAAATAAAGTGACGCACATCAAGCATTCGCTGTATTATCATCGTCATTCCCGGAGAGGAGGGTTTTCAGAGTTGACGCAAATTGCGACTACGAAAAGTACGTGGCTAGCCTCCCGGGGATAGCTCTCGACATTCTTTACTCCCCCGTACGATATAATTACCCACGCTCTAGGGTCACCATCGTGGATTCATAGACCTCGAATATACCACACAATTAACCTCTCCTACCCAATTAAACTCCGAAAGATCTAATATGACATTACCCACATTCTACACCGCCAAGACATTTGGATTATACGAGTACTTAAACGCGTCCCTAGTCCTGCCTCGGTGGGGTCGCCTGTTTAACTTCTTTGGGAAATGTTTCCGACAATGGTTTACTAGTTAGCGGTCCCGGGACGATCCTTTATTGACCACTTAGCCCAGTTCCCTCCATGGGTTTGAGTAGTGGAGGTGCGAATTACTATAGTAAAAATATTTCACATACATAAAAATGTATAAAAAATACATATATGAAAAACTATTTCAACATTCGTTTTCCGTGTTAAATTCTGATTAATTTGATACAAAGCAGTACATAAATGCCTTAATTCATAACCAGCATTCTACTAAAACTCTGCGACAACTGGGGGAAAAGACGAAGTTGGGTCAGAAAAGCATTTTCCTAATCTCAGCAGACGGAATGCATTCGTGCAAACTCGCCTCTGAACTGCAAAAACGATGCCGCATAATGGGGAGAGGTCCTTTTTCCGGAAAAAATAGGAAAGTGTGACAGTTCAAATCATTTTGGAAAGGAGGGGCCTTAAATTCTGGTGAGGGGGTCCTGGGAGAGAGGGTAGGAGAAGGCGGGGGTTCTTACGTACATGAAAGTATTCACCGATGCTGCACGCCAAAACGTTGATATTCCGCTTAAAGGGTTAACTCCAATGAATTTACACAGCAGTAGAATGAACGATTTCAATCATAAAATCAAAACGGTAAAAAACCTTATGGGAAAGAATTGTTAACATGTTAACATGCTATTCTCCGACAGAGGAGCTGTTCGCCGGTGTGTCAAATAGTAAATTCTAATTAATCTATTTACTCATTATCGCGTGCATGAAATGAAATTTAAAATGGCGAAGTAAAATTCTTGAATATCAAAGATATTTCGTCCGGGTTGGTTTTTTCCATAAAAAAATATTTAACGCAAATTTGTTATTATATTTTGAACAAATTGAACTTAAAATCTATAGCCGAGCTAAAAATTCTAGTAGAAACTCTAATTATTAGGCAATTTATTTTTTGATATCGTCAATCGTTGGGCGAAGAGAAGGAAAACCGTTTTCGGGGCAGTGGTTTTTAGCCTTAAAGAGTGTGATTTAAAATTTTTTCCAAAAGTGAGACTTGAAAGTTAGGGGGGAGTTGGGCATATGGGAGCTATAATCAGACAATACAGTAATATTTTTTATTCATCATTAGGAGAGAGTTTTGGGTAACTGGATAGTCATTTTGGATAATTTTAATGCTATATGATGTGTATATAGGGCAGTGTTTTCTGACATGTTGAAATCCAAAGGAATAAAAAATGGCTGTGAAATAGCACAGAATGTCTTTATTGTATATATCAAATGCATTCTCCACCTGGTGGAGAGCGTTATCACAAAAAAATCACCCGTTTGGCAGTTAATCAATTTACATGGGGATCTCAAGTAGGTAAGTCTTTTTAATTAAAGTACATGATCGTTACAAGGAATATGCCATGTCTTTCATCTTGTAAATTAGTTTCTTCTTTGTGATAATGTTAAATTTTCTTCTTAAAAATATCTTTTAAAACAATAATAACTATTTATATCCTTTCTTATAAATACATATATAAATTACAGCTATTAAATTACTTTTATAAAACATAGCATCACTAACAGATTGCCAACATAGATTTTTAGAAAGTCTTTAGCTCTAAAAAAATTTTACAGCACAGATACTCTACATAGAATACATGCATAACTTTTTTCTGGCAACACAACTTTTAATAGAGATGGGCTTTGGAAAACCAAATTACATAAAAATTTATAAAATGCTTTCAAAAATATATATTACTCCATTTTGCTCGTTTTTTTCTTAAATGCCGTATGAGTATTTAAAAAATGATGCATCACTCCATGGTTATGACGCAATTGTCCATACTTCAGAGATTCTTACATCTCAGATCTTACTTCCCCACATTATCGCTCTAAGAACTTTTGAGAAAAAATTTGTGACTCCTCAGTAGTGAGCTGAATATGTATCTACATGTGACTCTTCATATATTTGTGTGTGTATTCTTTGAATGTATTTGGTCTGTCAGTGGTATAGGAAAATAATCAGTGAGCAGAATCTTGGAATAAATTCAGGTAAACATTGCAAATATACTCTAATTGCACTATTATCAATTCTTCTACCCCGTGAGAAGTTCCACTCATCTTTACACATATATCCGAACGACACCTTGAAGAGACGAATCATTTTATAAATTGTTTGCGTGTAAATTTCTCAGTGATGTGAATTAAAAAAAAAGCTTTTCCTGTGTCAAGCTGTGATTCCCACACTCACTAATAATGCATACAAAACACTTTTCAATCTCCTATAAAATCAGTAATTTACAGAAAACGTTGGTGTACATTGATCATAGAACAGTTGTCTTGTAACTTGGGCTGCAACACTCCTGATACCCCATGGTGTCAACAGGATCCAGGTTTAGTTTTTTTCTGTTATTGGCACTGGGTATTGGGAAATGTCAAGCCCACAAAAGTCTTTAATACCTTTTAAAAAATATATTACTTCATTGGTCTTGTCCACCCCTGAACTAGTGGAGTGATTGAAATAATAGTGTGGCGATTTGAAGATTTGCCACATTCGCCACAGAGCATTAATTCCTTAAGTGTTCATGCTGGCCATTTCCTCGCCCCATTCGCCCGAGCCAGGGATGTCATCTGGGCGGCAACAGGGGCATAAACAGCTCGTTGAACAACAGTACTTCTTGACCAGAAACAGAACTCTTCTTTGACAAATGCAAATGTATAAAATCAGTGGGCACTGGATTCCATTTATAGCGATGTATATAAACTGCAAAGCATCATAACGAAACCACGACAACAGTAAAAATATCCAGGTAATCACCATGACGAGGAACAACTTGATGTACATCTTGAAACTACATTGAAAAAAAGAATAGGTCGCGTAAAGACTAGGCTTAACTGTAACAAACCTTGAAATTAACCCACATACATTCTATATAAATACTTATGTAGAGAAGTTAATTGGTTAGCAATCATTTTATAATCTTAATGCGATAGCTTATGTGTTATATATTAAAGAAGATGTCACGGGGCCAAAAATATTTATGAATTCACAAAATATATCATCTGGTGAAATAATCTTACCTAAATTTCATTTTTTGGTGTATGCGGCCATAGCTGGACATCTTTTGAATTGTTTTTCTTGTTGTAACAAAGAAGTAAATGTTGACTAGGATTGTTAAAGCAATTACTGTCGCAAAAAACTCTTTACCAAGCAAACCTGTGGGGGAAAAAAATATATATTGATTTTCGTTGGAAATAATATAACACATTGTTCTACAAAGAGTACAAAGTATATATATATATATAATGGGGGTTATGAGCATGACTAGTATTGAATAGCAACCAGAAGAAAGCAATTCGGACAATGACTTAGAAAAGGACAAACTTCTTACATTGAGGACAATGTTTTGATCTGAAACCATTTTGACAGATAAGGTAAAATTCCAAGGGACTGTCCATATTGGGAATAACTTTGCAGTTTTTACAGTATTTAAATATTGTGGAAAATATAGGTGAATTTGTGACTTATATAAGTTACTTTGTCACGCCTAATGTGACTATCTTTGTTCCAGTAGTATTAGTATTTTTGTTTATAGGGTGTTTCGATGGCTATGGTCATTTCAGACCTCTTCAATTCATAGAAAAAACTCTATTGGACAAAGACAACACCCATGCCCTAGGCAGGATTTGAACCCGTGACCTTTGTATTAGATGGCGAGCAGACAGCAGCTAACCCACCAGCTATCCAGGTTGGCATTTTTTCTAGGGACTGATTATATATACTGATATTTGTGGTGCATTACAAACTTTTGTGTGGCATTAAAACAAACCAAATATCACATATCTCAATCAAACAATAACTTGGTGCACCATCCTTAAAAATAGACTGTATTACATATAGGCAATACTAAAAAATCCTCTTTTAACCCTTTCAGTGCCAGAGGGCAAATCTATTGGCCCTAGGGATATGTGCGAAAAGTGCCATGGGTCAATCTATTGACCTGATTTTTTTGTTTAGTAAATAAATTGTTATTAAGTTGCTTAGGAAATAAAAAATAAATAAATAAAATATTTCAAGAAAAGAAAAAAGTTGTACTTTTCCACAAAAATTTTATGGAAATTTATTTTTGTGGAAAAATGCAACTTTTTTCTTTTCAATATGTTTGCCTTCCACCACATCAAACCTGAATCAGTAATTCTTAAAATATTTCGCTTCTCCTAAGAGTGTTTGGAATCTAAATTTTTAAATTTACGTTAACTAATTTATATTATTATATATTATGTATATTATAAATGTGTAAATTCTATGATTCTATAAATGTAGAAATTCTATGAAAAAGCTCAGGCATTTTTTTGCATATACCAGGTGATATGCACTAAAAGGGTTACTCAAATACAGACATACTAATAAAAATGAAGTGTTGAAACTGCATGAAAGTATTGGGTCTTTTGAAACCAGCAAGATAACAGGACAGGTTTAATTGGTGTCAGCACGAAATTTTGCTTCATATTTGCTTTTTAAAATTGATATGATTTGATTAAATTAATTAGTGGAATGAAGTACATAATTGTTATGTTACATTCCGATACAGTACTGCTGTTAATCATCATTTTTGCGACTGCAGTTGAGGCTACTTTAGTGATTTGTTCAGACCTTAATGTAAACTCCCATGTTTGTCTTAGAAACTAATTTAAAATGCCTAGTCAATAGGAAAGAAACTTCAACAATGCATCAAATCTCAACTTACATGCACTTGCCCTAAAGGACAAACTATTGTGGTTGCTATCTTACTTTTATAATCATCCATTTATTTAAATTCTAATAACCCTTCATATTTTTTTTGTCCTATTCATTTTTACAGTATGTCAAAAAGTTAAGTGTCAAATTCTATGACAGTAAATTTAGGTAAAACATGAATAGTCATTCCGCATTATTTTTTATCCAATGGATGAAAGAGCCTCAGGTGCCAATGGCATTAAACAATTTGATGTTAAAAACTTCTATCAATGGTTAGAACAAGCTAAATTGGATATTTAGCATGAGGTTTTGCTGGAGTAGAAAAGGAATCTTTGGTTAGTTCTTTTATTTTTGAAGTTTGATTTTAACCATGATGAAAACTAGATAATTGAAAAGCTAATTTTTAATTCTGTCCATCACTCCTATCTAAATGGCAACGGAGATTTAAAACCAAATCGCTAGGATTTTCCACCATTTTAGTAACCTTTCACAGCCTCTTCTTGTATTAAGGAATAAATGGAAAAATGTACGTACACAGCTCGGTTGCCTCTATGGGTCTGGGCTTTCCTGGGCTAATGTCTAGGAAGAAATGAGAGAAGACTATGGATCCTGTAGCCACTCCAGCCGACATAATCACACATAAGCTGTAATAACAATACTTCCGTCCATCTGTGATTCTGATGTAAACATTACGAGATCTGTAATCGATTAATAGATAATTAGTCCACGGTAAAATTAGCACCATACTATTACTTTCATTGAAAATTCTTGGCTTACCTAAATGTTTTCCAAACATAATGTCCCATCACGCTCAGCCAAATAAATGCTGTCATAAGTGCTCCATAAAGGATGAAGTCTGGAAAAAAAGAAACAGAAACTGAAAATGGACATATTGGTTCGTCATGGTGTGGAATAGCAGAGGGCCATTTCTTTGTTATTCATTAGTATCTTGAAAAAGTGAGAGTTATGTTGTGATAGTAGTAGTATTTGTTTATAGGGTGCTTCAATGGCTATGGTCATTCCGCACCTCTTCAAATCATAGAAAAAAACCCTCTTGGACAAACACAAAACCCTGGGTGGGACTCGAACCCATGACCTTTTGGATAGCCGGCGAGCTCCCTACCCACCAGGCTAACCTGGCCGGCATTTATATTCTGAAAACAAACATTCAGTGCTACTCAAATATATGTGTAGTCATTACTCTATTGAATATAATAGATGACCACTGATACATTTAGTTCGTTTTATACCATTGGTTTTGTTATCCCGAAATTTTGACAGATGAGGCAATGTAAACAAAAGACTTTCTCACTTTGGAGGTTTCTCAGATGCTCGACGGTCTGCTCAAATTGAAACTAATAAGCATGGATGGACTTAATAATTTCAGGCTCCCCACAAAGTTTGCCATTTGAACAAAATTTTTCATTGGATATATATATATAAGTATGGGTTATTGAGGGTTGTTATGAAGGGTAGAATGTTGGGTAAGCAAGGTATGGATAGGAAGAGAATAACGAGTTTGGATAGAAAGATGGGTGGTATTTGTGAAGTGTGTGCAGATTTGAAGAAGGATTAAGTCGAGATGAAGCTGGCCATATCTAACCTGAGGCTCATCAAAAACCTAACTTAACCAGTAGATTACCCTTCAATCATTCTGAAGGGTCTACATTCATTAAAATTTGCCCAATTCTTGCACTTTCAGTTTCACTGTGGATACACATTTGGGAAACGCTTTATGTTATAAATATCAGTTCTGAAACTGCTTTGGGTTGACCCTTTCCCAGAGCATTGAATTGACCCTTTAACACTTTGAATCATTCCTGAGGAATTCATCATTTAGAATTAATTTCATTGGATGTTGACCTCTAACAACAATGAACTAGTATTTAGCATAACCTCCATTTAGAAAGTAATTGTTTGTTGTGTCATACAATCCATATATGGTAATTTTCACACCGATATATCAAATATTTTTCAGAGAATCAATCTTGTTGAATACGAACAATTCAACCATTCATTTAAGTTTAAGGGTATTTTTGGTTGTAAAAAGGTTTTTCAACACTTTTAAGCGAGTTATAAAATGCAAACAGATGTTCATTCTTAGGTTTCCGTGGCGTGGATTCAGCCGGCTTTGCATGGCTATCGGGTTTCCACCACATTTGTTGGCTTTTGGCGATGACAGTTTCTCCTGCATTCCAGCTGGCGTCTTCAAGTCGAAGGTGCCAGCTGAGGTCTCACCATCAACTCGAAGATGCCAGCTGGAATGCGAGCGGATTAGTAATGTTAACCATCTAAGAAATGATTAGCACTTTTCCATGGATTTTTTATTTCATAATTAGTTAACAGTCACTCCCCCAGCTATCCAGTCATCTGTCAACCTTGTAAATACCTTGTTGTTCTGTGACTGGCATTTTCCGTCATTCTCAAAGGTGATTTCCATCAGGTGCATAAACAAATTAAATATTCATGGAGCAGATTCCAATCTTATGTTAATGGACTTTGGTGTCCTCGAAAGTAATTTGTTTGGGCCCGCTCTTTCCACACACATTCCAGTGTTAACGCACACTACACACATGTCACTCGCACATCATAGAGAAACTCATAATCATTCATTTATTACGCAACAGCATGGCCATCAGTCAATACGTAATAATACAGATTTTCACTTTCACAAGACCGCAACAATATTAACTGTTGGTTTAATCATTTAAAAAAATACACTGTGTAAAAAATTTCCATAGTTCTTCCCTTATGTAATCAGAGGAAAACATTCGCATAAGCCTATCATATCTAGCAAAATAGTTGAAATGTCTGAAGTTGTATTTAGATTCACCATAGGAGTCATTGCATAAATCCAATGGGGTTGAGTATTTATAAATGAGACCTTTAGTGTCTGCGGCATTTGGGAGAGTGCAGAACAACATCATGATTTCTAACTCAAAAATTAAACTAAGGGCAAAGGAAAGTCACCAGATATTTTAGAAGTAAAAATGGGCAAATTGAAATGTTTCATTTAAAAAAGAGCAACATAAGCAACAGGAAGCCCGAAAGATATGGAGTACTACCAAATGGAAATGTTAATGCATTTTTCATTAGGCATGAGGTAAGTGCCGTTCTTAGGACGAAAAATTGTGTTCAGAGGTCAGCCTGTCATTAAGAGCTCAGATGTAATTAATTTCAGCCCATATTGTATTGGCCTCATAGGCCAATAATCACTTCGGGGAATCAGGTTGACGAACAAATCAGCCTAGCTTTTTGAAATTACATACTATAAATTTGATGATTGAACCACATGAAGAGATAACCATTCATACTTTTCATGAACTAATATTCATAGCTATTAATATTTCAGTGCAAAATAGAGGTAATTATAAAATATTCCTTGTTTCTTGCTTTGACCAATTCATCTGGTTTTTCTTTTTTCTTACGTTTAATCATGAGAATTCCATTTTTCAGCCAACATTTTCATACTTTATTTGTACTTTCAGCCATCAGAATAATTGTCCCACAGTTAAGTTTTCAAGACTGTTTCTCGCTGATTTGCTTTCTTGTATGTAAGCTTGAAACCAGTACATTTTTATTGCTTCATAATGAGAAAAACAAACAAATATTACTTGAAAGCTTTAGGTGGACTCTTTCAGAACTGTCTTATGAAAGGATTTCCGTAATTCATATAGTGCCACATTCCACACTTAAATCTTCAAATGCTGCTCGTTTTGTGATTGTGTATTGTTTCTGAAAACCAAGAGACCCTTGTAGAGAGGTGCCTTCACAGCTTGATCTTACCTACATTTGGTGATATCCATCGATCTTCTATGACGTAATTCTATGCAGGTGTCTTTGTAGGTGGAATAATCCAAACATTTTCGAAACAAGGAAACTAATGTCTTGTTGTATTCATTAGTGTTTATTTATTTATTCATTTATTCCAACTGCCCTTAATGACTGATGAATTATTCCCTCATTTAACAGATAGAGCAAGGGATGCAGAGTTTATGTCCACTCACAATTTGCACAATAGTTCAGAAAACAAAATTGTAATCTACGAGTGCATCGTTTAAGTGGAACATTAGCACTTGTGCAGATGAGTGTAGTGGGAAGTCACACAAATACTCTTTATGTTACATTAATTTTCACGAATGTGCCTAGCCCTGGCAGCATTCTGCCTAAAGCTGGTAGAAATTCTGTTTTGTGTGTGCTAAGAAACAACAAATTTTGCCCATTCGAGGCACAAAAGGAGCACATTTATTTTTTTATTGCATTAGAGTGGCATCATCACTTTGTTTTTCAAGTAGTTATAAATGCTTGTGTATCTGCACAATATAATGGAAGTTTTTGTTAGCAAGATATCCATCAAAGGCTATCCCCTTAATATGATGCTACATAAAAATAGAGTTATTTTCTCATGCTATATTATAAAAAAATTACTATGATCATTATAATTGAATCATGGTAGCATTTTTAGGACATCCGGTGGACATGAAATTAGGAACCTACAATATCTTTCAATTTATTTGAACATCTTGTCCCCCCCCCCTCCCACATATTTAAAAATACCTTTTTCTGGGTGTTTGTCCAAGAGGTAATAAATACTGAAAAAAATTAATATCTATTTATGATGGTCTGAATTGGAACTCCCACCAGCGAAAACAAAACAAACACACAATCATGGGTGGAAAAAATTTTCAACACACCTTTGGAATTACATTAATCAGACTCAAAATGTTTAGGCTTATCCTTAACACTTGGAAAAAAACTCTTAGTTATGACTTTCTTAATGTGTGCTTCCTAAATTATATGAATGTACCATATTTCTTTTCTTTTTTATGATTATTTATGTGCATATCTACTTTGACGATGACCATTTATTGACCAATTGGTACGAAAATAAAATAATAATAAAAGTAATAAAAGGGGTCGCCAGTGAGGAAAAAATGAGCCTTTTCTCAATGACATGTCACGCGACTACGCTTTTTCTTCGCCATACACGACCATTGCTGCGAGCATCATAACTTTCCGTCGGCTGTCACATCGCGAATAAATCATTCTCAACGCGGCACGTTTCCTTCCGGTGAAAAAAGTCTTATTTTCAAATATTCGCAAGTAACATTTTCGTCCGAAATAGTGAACGTAGATGTGGTGCAAATTAAATCGTATTGACTACGTTTCCCCCGGCGTGGTTGGAGGGGGAAAAAAAAGTATCTCCTCTTCCACACAAACGTGGGTTTGTTCCGTGGTTCCGCTTCGAACGTCCGCGGACAGAGGGTTTATAAGACGACGACGTCCTCCCCCCCCTGGCGACTCTTTCGAGTGTATCTTGCGAACTAGCCATCCGACCGCTGATCGTGTCTCTTGACGCCTCATTAACGTTCGGCGTCTTCCCTCTAGAGAGATACGACGACGGTCTTGTCCTCCCATTGAACTCTCTCTCTCTCTCTCCCTCCTCCCCCCCCTCTCCATCTCGCGTCGCGTTCGGAAGAAAAAAAAGAAGAGAAACTCACCGGCAACCAGGAAGCTGACGTGCTGCCCGAATCCTTGGAATATCTTGACGGTCTCGGCGGCATATGCCACGACCAAGGATACGCAGATGGACGAGACGACGTTGCCGGCGAGGTCTCTCAGCTGCGGCACCACGAAGTGGGCCACCGCGACCACCAGCAGGCACGCGATGGCCAGGGCGTGCAGCATCGGGTCCACCAC
>WURS02028089.1:0-11701 GCA_011762765.2 Rhinocypha anisoptera | reverse complement strand
GAATCTGTAACCGAGGGAACAATGACTGTTTCTGATACTTCTTACACAACCAAAGATGTCAGTGACGCAACAGGATCAGTAACTGAGGGAACAGTGAATGATGTGTCTGATACAACGTTATCAACCAGAGATCTCAGTGGCACAACGGAATCTGTAACTGAGGGAACAATGTCTGTTTCTGATACAACATACATATCTGTAGATGTCAGTAGTACTACAGAATCTCTAACCGAGGGAACAATGACTGTTTCTGATACAAGTTACACATCCATAGAAGTCAATGGCACAACTGAATCAATAACTGAGGAATCAATGAATACTACTTACACATTGGAAGATGCCAGTGAAACAACAGAATCTGTAACCGAGGGAACAATGACTGTTTCTGATACTTCTTACACAACCAAAGATGTCAGTGACGCAACAGGATCTGTAACTGAGGGAACAATGAATGATGTTTCTGATACAACTTCAACAACCAGAGATCTCAGTGGCACAACAGAAACAGTAACTGAGGGTTCAATGAATGTTTCTGATATTACTTACAAAACCAATTATGTCAGTGACACAACAGGATCTGTAACTGAGAGATCAATGAATGTTTCTGATACTACTTACACAACCAATGATGTCAGTGACACAACGGAATATGTAACTCAGGGAACAATGAATGTTTCTCACACAAGTTACTCATCCATAGATATCAGTGGCACAACAGAATCTCTAACTGAGGGATCAATTACTGTTTCTGATATGAGTTACACATCCATAGATGTCAATGGCACAACAGAAACAGTAACTGAGGCAACAATGTATGTTTCTGATACATCTTACACAACCAAAGATATAAATGGCACAACCGAAAATGTCACTGAGAGAACAATGAATGTTTCTTATACAAGTTACACAACCACAGATTCCAATAGCACGATAGAATATGTAACCGAGGGAACAATGAATGTTTCTGATACGACTAATACATCCATAGATGTCACAGAAGAATCCAATACTGCTTCTATTACAGGTAAGAATATATTTGAATCCACATCATAATTCTCATTTCAATTTTACAGTGTGACATATGTTATGTTAATACATCAGTCATATATGTACATGAGAGTGTCTCAATTTCGTGGATTTTTTTTTGTTTTAGTATGGGAATGAAGTTTTTGATGAAAAACATATTCTAGATTTTGTATGGTCAACAGTACGTCTTTATAGCCTTATCTACTATTCTTAGACCAGGCAATTTAGTGAGAAATACTTCATAAATTTTTCTGATTTTAAAGGAAAATTTTATGAATAACCTTCTCAATTCTCTTTGCTTATAATTGAGTCTTTAGATCTTCAGTCGATAGTCACATCAAAATTCAAATAAACTCCTTACCACATTTACTTTTGTTAAAGTATTCCAAGTATCCTATATTAGTTTCTTTGTTCATTTCTAGAATCCCTGATTTGTAAAAAGGGTTCCACATTCTCACATCCAAACAGTGAGAAACTGAACATGAGAATTAGTTTATTTTCTCCCAGCTAGTTTGCATCACTTCCTCATTTCCCATAATATATCTCAAGATCATGGCTTCTTTCAAGTGATACCCCATATTCTCAGTGTCATCTCCCATGGAAGTTCAACAATTTCACTAATTCAGCATTGATATTTTTGAACATCTCAGTGCGTGTAAGAGTAAGGATATTCCTATTTTCATTAAGTTTATTTCCTGTAAAAATTAATGTAATTTATTTATTCTTAATAAGTATTTTTGTTTATATTAATGTATTTAATCTTTACATGTCTGGTTATGTAAAGAATGAAATACTGTGAAAATTAACATTTTTAAATCCAAGTGTTCATATAAGTTTCCACAGAGTAGAAACTGAAACTATATAGAATTCATTAAGACTTTGGAGTATTTCCATAAATAACTTCATGTAATCTTAGACCTCCTTCTGTACTTTATTCATGAGTTATGTGCAAGTCCTGATTCATTTTCTCTACCTTTCATTATGAATATTCAGGGCTTGGAGATTTGTTATGATCTGTAAAATTTGTATTACTTCACATTTGTGTAAAAACTGTATATGGAGTATCCCAAGACAAAGGTTAAGTTGATTTTCTATGGGTAATGACCAAGGTCTATCTGTGTGACTCATTCCATAAAAACATCAGGAACTCACAGGTGATCTAGAGATTTTTCATTTTATACAGAACATACCGTATCAACAAAATTTTGGCAAGAGTGAATTGTAGGCCTACTTTGACCTTTCCTTGTTGGGAATAGATATTATCCTGAACTGTAGCAACGAATAAATGACAGTTCTGATGACACATCGACCAATGAATGCTCCTTTGGTTATCCTTCTAGTGCACACACGTTCTCATCAAAACTTTTGAGATAGGATATATGTTGGTAATCCTAACATCTTGTACCCCGGGCCAAAAGATAAGACAATATATAAATCACACCAACATTGGAGAGGCCTATGATTTTGTTACACTGTGAAAAAGGAATTCTGTAATGAAGTTAATAGGTGTAAGAATTTTTTGAGGTGTAAGAATTTTTTGAGGTGTAAGAATTTTTTGAGGTGTAAGAATTATAGGAGTTCGTTTAGGTAGAACTTTGCACTTCAGTGTTTGTGTGGAGTGCAGTGGAAAGAATTACGTTGGTTTTGTAGTTGAATTTTTGCTTCCTTTTTTGTTAAATAAGTAACTAAAACCATTAGAGAATAGGTGTCCTTAAGGTATTGGCTTCTTAATTTTCAGAAGATCTAGATTACTAACATTACTATTGTCATTTCCTCTTAATGCAGACGAGACCGAACTTCCCGAGTTCAGCTCTGTTGAGCCTTCCAGCACCTACAGCTCATCTACAAGAATTTCTACAATGCCATCCCAAGCATCTACCCTGCCCACCTCTTCCAGTTTGACACAAACTTCAGAGATTTGGATTATAATTTTGGCATCAAGTATTGGCAGTCTACTCTTCATTGTCATTTTGTTCTGCATCATCTATGGGTGTTACCACAGGACATTGACTTTGGCTGGAAGAAATATAGTGAGAGATGGTAATGGTAACATTGAAAATGTAATGAGTGAACCAAGCCTTGAGATACCTAGGGCAAGGCTTTACTCAAATGATAGGACCTCCAAATGGCTGAGAAATTAGTTGGAAGGAGACTTTCTTCCATACGGGTACCATTGGAACAATGGTAAAAAATATCTGGATGACCTCTGCCGATTACGGTGGTTGTGTTGTCACTGATAATAATTAATGGTGAAGAAAGAGGTAGAGGATTGGAGGAGGAAGCACTTTCTTGCTAAATACCAATTTCGAGTGATGTTCATTCGAATCCCATTTCTTGTCAGTGCAACATTCTCTTTAAGCAACAAACTCTTTTTTTCTTCATTTAACTTTGATTGGAACATTGCCAATATATGATAACAATAGTTTTGTTTATTCAGGAGGAATTAGCACCTTAAGATCCTATCTTGCATTTCACCCTTTGGAAAATTAAATTTTAAAAATAACTATGCGAAGAGTGAGTTGGGCCTGTTACCTTTAGGTTAGTCTGTTGGCACCACACTGTCCACTAGCCTAGCCCTGTCTAACCCAGAGGTAATACATATTAATAGGTGGGATAGTGGCCTTTCCCATTTAATTCTTCATTTATATACGCATTCACAAAAAAATTGAGATATTAACTTTGACCTGATTTTCAAATCATCTTATCCCTATCATGCCCAGGACCATCCCTCCATCATCTACCACCATATCTGTTTGTTAAACCTCGGGCAGTTTAAAACCTCTTGTAGCCAAAGCATCTGTGCAATTATAATTTTTAGTTTTATTTCTAAAAATGTCCATTTCTTGAGGACAGGACTGATTAGCTTTAGAAGTTATATACTCAAAGACAAAATTCACTGGCATATTTAAAATCAATGCGACTTCATAAGAGTCATATTCTGAAGTGAAATTGTTCCCGACATCTTAAGATAAAAATCAGTTTCCCTGATGTGTTCTATTACTAGGTTTCTGCTGAGACTCGAATGTTTAAAAGAAGATAAATTATTTATATTTTAATATGATAAGTGATTTCTTTGATAATGCTGTATAAAGTTGTTTTGATATATTTATAAACTAAAGTACCTACAAAGAAATACAAACAAGTGGTGGCTATTATTATTGTATCAGAGATGTTCTATCACTGTCAGAATTTTATTCCATGCATATTATTACATCATGAAGTAATGTATTTTCTTCTAATGAAGATTGATAATGTAAAGGTAAAGGGAAAGTTATCACTGATGTAGCAGAAGAAAAATGGTAATGCTACAATGCAGGAATAAAAAGGTGTGGATAAAACAAAAAACAGCATTATTACATTTATGTAGATGATCTTTGCTTACAGAAAGGGTACTAAAGAAAAGAAGAGGGAAACAAAATTCTGTGAACATGCAAATAGACTGAACTAATTTAAAGGTATTAAGAAACGGTTAAGGTGAGAAATCTAAAATATGAATGTTAATGAAAATAATGAACCTTACAGGAAGGTATAAGAATTAACAGGAATTCGTAACGGAGAAATAGTGTAAGTTAAATAATTCGCCCTGGAACTTGACAGCGCTCCACTGGTGGTAGCGGTAGTAGATAACAAATGAAGACCAATAAACGATGTTACACCTTTTGTTCTACCGGTTCTCTAAGTTTTCGTATCAGCAGAATGTAACCATCAAAGGGAGAATAAATTAGATTTCGTTTTATTCGTATGTGTTCGTGGAAATGAAGATAACTCAAATTAGGCATTCTGTTGGAACTGAAAACAGGTAATAATTGTTATTGTTGGATGTTGTTATATGAGGTCCTATATCAACACAGGAAATCCTAAAACAACGTTATGAAGGATTAATTTGATAAAACATTTTTGCCATCATTTCAGGTGTATCTCTCTGTGATGTCATAGTTACTTAAGGTGCCATGGGACGTATGAAACTACCAGTTTTATTAAAATCCATACTTGTTGGCGTTCCAATAGGGGTTACTTTCTTTGATACTGTTGGATATGTAGCACGGGTCGATGGCATTTCAATGCAACCAGCCCTCAATCCGGATGTTATGTACCAAGATTATGTATTCTTAAACAGATGGGCTGTAAGATTTTACCAAGTATCTCGTGGTGAAGTAATTTCCCTAACTTCACCTAAAGATCCTGACCAAATAATAATTAAACGACTCGTTGGAATGGAAGGAGATGTTATAAAAACATTGGGATACAAGAAAAAATATGTGAAAATACCCCAAGGACATTGTTGGGTTGAAGGAGACAATACTGGTCATACCTTAGATTCCAATTCTTTCGGCCCAATCGCATTGGGGTTGGTTACTGCTAAAGCTTCCTGCATTGTCTGGCCACCAAGTAGATGGCAAAAACTTAATAGTGAACTACCGAGTACGAGAGAACCTGTAAATTTGAAAACAACTAGGTAAGGTTGTTAAGAGTGTTTAGTGACAAGTAACAGCTTACACAAACTTAAGAATTCTATTTTGATATTGTTACACTAAGAATACAAGAAAATCTTGACAACATAAGGTGTTTCGTAATCAGAATATGAAATCAAATATATATTTCACAGTTTGTCGAAAAATTCGTAAAATATTTTATTAGAAAAAAACTATATTTACGCTTCCATCTAAGATGCTTTGAAATTTTGTTCCATGTACAGGATAGTCATCGTAAAAGGTGAGCTATCCGGATTGTTAATGAAACTTCAGTTGAAATAAAACTGAGTACATAATAAATATCTTTATTCTTACAAAAGAAAATTACACCAATTTACACGGAGGTTCTAACAAAATATAGTAGTGCACACAAATACATATAACATATGGCTACCTTTAAACTTTTATTTAACAAATGATTTGCCTTTCTTGAACTTCACTTGGTGCTATTTGTTAACAATACCGGGATTTTTAAAAAAAACTTATCTTCTTTCAAACCTTTTTTTATTATATTCTCATTCTGGTTTATGACCTGAAGTCTTGATATGGTATTTCCAAATATGGTATTTATGACGTATTTCGGAAATCTTCCTTGGAGCTATGGCTTAAACCATATATTTTCGACATCAGGTGTACCATATTTATGAAGTTCTTTAGCTGTCACACAGCCTTATAATTCTTCAGAGAATTTTGGAGAATCAAGAGAAATAACTTACTGTAACTGTACTTACTGAAATTCTTTGCATTGTTAATATTTCCTTTTTCATGAAGTGGTGTGATTTTGCTTATCTTCAAATGTGTTGAGAAAATACCTTCACTTTAAGAAAAATTCCATTTATGTCAATGGACTTCAGCTCAACTTAGTGAAACCACTTTATGAATAGGGGGAATTGATTGGTTGAACATTTGACATCATCAGGCCTGATGATATCAACTGTTTGAGCCAGTTGTGATTTATAAAACATTTTAGTGAAACAAATTTCAATTTCTCCTATTTAAAGATTGCATTGTCCAGGTAGACTTTAACATTTAGAGGATGGAAAATTTTATAATATTTTCTGGTGTACCATCTGATACAGATGAAAACTTGTTCCTAAACCCATGTGAATATTACATGTGGCACGGTGTGAAAAGAGTTTGAGGAAGTGTTCTTTGATGTGTTTTATTAGCAAAGTCTGTGGCTTTAAGTCATCAGTAACTTTTATTTGGTGAATCAGAGTAAAAGTAATTTTAATGTAATTGGGTTGATTTGAAAATTCCATGGTGTTATAAGGTCAAGGTTTCTATTAATGTTTGTTTTTTGCCATTAAAGATATTCCCTGTAGTTATTGGTTATATTTGTGGAATTTGAAATCAATTTACCATTTGAAGTTGATTATTTTTAGAAAGTTTTTTCTCAATGCTGCATTAAAAGAAGTCATTTGTCAACAAAGGCATCCACTTTGTCTTCAAAAGTACATATGTATTTGCTAAGTACACATCACTCCATAGTTACTTTCCAAATCAAGAGCAAATTATTGAATTTCACTTTCGTGAAATCTCTTTAATGAGTAATACAATGATTTACGGTTTGTCCTTACTACTTTTATATGTATAGCATTTAGCCAGTAGGTATGGACTGATAAACCAGTGTTAATTATATTAAAATTATTGTAAGTAACAAAGCACTTCTTAGTGTAAATTTGTCATGGCTCGAACAATCATTGATTTACCTACAGGGTTCATTGACAAAAAGTACAAAGACAAAAGGAGTCCCATATTGAAACTATTTATTGAATTAATTTTTTAGAACTTCATTAGTTTCATGAAACCAATAAAAAATATACTGAAGTTGATGAATGGTATTTCAAATGTTTTTTTCTTCCTGTGATTGAAACCATTAATTTTCTTGGCCTCACCTTTGATTAATGCTTTGCATGGAACGAGCTCATCACTTTTTTAAGGCAAGTGTGTAGCCAGCCCTTAAACCTAATGAGGTTTATCACAAACAAATTCTGGGATGGGGTTGTCCGAATGAGAATATACAGAGCACTTGTTCGGTTTACACTGGATCTTATGAAGCAATTGTGTATGACTCCGCCCACAGGTCATACATAAAAACAGTAGATGTCCTGCATAATCAAGGTATCAGAATAGAAGTAAAATGAGTCTGTACGTGGAATCAGGTGAACCACCTCTAGGCCATCCCCAAAAACACCTTGCACTCTTTTTTTTGCAGCCGAGTAAATGCCCTACATGATCATCCAGCACTTTCGCCTGGTGCCCTTGATGTGATACTTGAGAACTGGCCAAATTCCACATGACTGATGAGACTGCAAGTACAGTGTTTCACTCTCCTCTGTGCGTACCGACTTTAGGGCTTCCACGCCACCGCTCTCAAGCTCTAAACTTATTGCGGGGGACGGTGGGAATACCCCCAGCTTTTTAGCTGTCCTCCTAGGAGCACAGCCTTAGGAGATCTACTACAGGAGGGACCACTCACCCCCAGGAGTCCATCTACAACTTGGTGGGTCTGAGCGAACTCGGAGGGCACCCATCATCCCCTGGTCCTATTGTAAGCCTTTTTAACATTTAAAGAGTCACCATAGGGATCACTCATACCTTGTCACCTTTCATTGCTCAGGGAGAGCACCAAATACACTTTAAGTTCTTCGTCTCCTGAGATACAGTGGCCCAACCTGGAGGTTTTTGCAGTGGTTTTCCCCCCTGCCTTTAATTCCATTGTCCACTTAATTCCTCCGGCAACATATGAAGAGTAACCATCAAGAGCACTCCAATGCTTTTTAGTCACAACTCGTACTTTGAACCAAGGGAATGCCCATTACCTGGAAGAGTTCTTTGTCCTGGGATGAGGTAGTCCCCAAGGAACATTTTTGATGTGGACCGGTTTTGCTTTTATACTCACACCATAGACTACTCGTACAATTGTAATTGGAAGATTTCAGTTTCTTCATGTGGGAAATGTTGAAAATGTAATTATCAGCTGTACCACCTTGCCACATCTCATTGCCAAGAGTAATTTTTATAATTTACCTAAGTCTGATGCACCCTCTGGTGCATTGGAATTAGTCTGCAGCAAATGTTTTTAGATTTTAAGGACATCAATATTATTTCATATACACTGATGGTTCAAAATAACCATAAGGATTAGCGTTTGCTGTAGTGAAGGAGCATAATACATATATCTTCCGTACATTCACTCTCTCTAATAGTAAGTATTTTACTGAATAGAGGCAATAAAACATTGCAGGTTTCACAGGGTTTCTCCCGTTGAAACTGACAAAGTTTTATTTCCTCTGTTCATAATTGGTTTCACCAAGTTGAGCTGAAATTATTGAATTCTGTATTTTTCCTGCTGAGGTCACAGTAATTATTATGGCTCTAAGAAGAATAAGTAAATATCAAGACCAATTTTTAATGATTTGCCCAGACTCCTTGAATAGTCTTCTTTCCCTAGGCAATATTCCAAGGTGCACCCAATTCACCTTGGCATATTCTACGGTTTCAGTAGTAATTTTAGGAAGTATATTGTGTAGAGAAGAAAGTCTGCAACGAATGCAGTGCAGTTGCTAGATGTGACCACATGCATCTATTCAGCCTCCTGGAGGAAATGGCAAGAGAAATAGGACATGGTACAAAACAATCAACTAAAAACTGTAAAAATTTCTATATCTGTGTCGCTTCTATGAGAACTGCCGAGAAAAGATGAAATTGGCTACTCTGTCACACTGTCGCATAAGAGACACATGGATTCCTACTCCGATGGGAAGAAGTCCCAATGTGTGTATCGTGCAATGTTCAATTAACAATTAAACATATCATAGTAGAGTCTCTAAAGACCTGAGAAACAAGCGACTGCAATTAAGAATATGAGAGGATATTTATATTACTCTGGCTATTAATGTAAGGCTAAATATCAGAGGAATTATCCTGGGAGACATCTGAGATTGTTGCACTTTTTTAGATTTTTAAATGTCCATTTTTTAAATTCTGTTCATTTAAGCATTTTATTATTTGAACTAATTACCCTACTGCATCTATCAAATTCATAGTTTTTTGTGGTAAATATGCATTGTTTTTTTTAGAAATATGAAAGTTGTGCAAAATGACGTTTTAGATGTTGATGTACCCAAAACCTGAAGTGTTACTAGGAGATGGGCAGAGCAGAGGTTTACTTTTTTGAGAGGTGTGTGGCTGAGGGGGAGGTAGAAGGGACTCAATGCCATTTGACATCAATCTCTTCACAAACATTCTAGTGAAAGGAGCAAAAATTTGAAAAGAGCCTTTGTAATTATAATTCTAATTTACTTATGAATATTGTAAGTTGGTTAGGATATGTTGATAATATTTTTTGTATATGGTAGGGGACATGGAGACAGATTGGTGAATCTTTATCTTTGATCAATTACTTACACCCATATATTTATTTCACTAAGGTACTCAACTTAAACTTTCTAGACCTCACTGTAATTATTCTGGGCAACAATTCCCTTATTACATCTAATGATAACCCTTCATACCTCTCTCTAACCCCTTCCTCCACTCTCCATAATTCTCACAAACATGCAGCCTTCCACTCACATAGACTTCTTAATATCCCTCTATCTTCTAAAATGTTTAAAAGAGAACTGTAAATAATCAAGTATCTTGCCTTGAGGAATGGAAACCCCACCGGATTAATATCAAAGCTTTTAAAAGTCAAAGAAAAGAAAATAGCACTGAAACATCATCTCCACCGTGAATGGAAGAATTTAAGTCCCGCCCAAATGGCATAAGCTCCTATTCATAAGCCTATTAAGGTACCAAACTGCTAATCAACTTCCAAAGACTAGTATTACAACAGCATTTTACAATATGGCAACCCTAAAAACAATTTTTTACCATAATACGATAAAATGGGAAAGAATTTCAAATCAGGTATTTAGAAACTTCACTGCCAAGACTGCAAAGTTGTTAAATGGGGAGAACCAGGTTTAATTTCAAAGTCAAAATTAAAAAACACAAAAAAGAGCCTTCTTATCTGGTGCACTCACATCCCCATTTACCAAACACCTTACAAATAGCCACATTTTCACCTGAAATATTGCATTATGATAAGAAAGATATGGACAAGAACACAAGTTCTAAAACAATTTTAAATCCTCCGACATAACCCTGAACCAGACCATAAAGAAGTCAAAAAACAATTCCTACATAACTGCTCCCAACTCCTGTGACACTAATGTACAAACAACTCACCATTCCCAAAGACATCTCCTCCCACATTTTCTCCCCTCAGTCACACCCCTCTAAAACCAATTAGTTTCTTCCCCAACATACCCAACTTTCTCTTCCAAACTCCACGAAGGATATACATATATAAACTTATCAAACCCAGCCTACTGCCAAAGATAGGAATCCAACATTGTTTTTATCACAGAATAACACCAAGTTAATTAATAAACCTTTTATTGTAATTCATTTTGAATGTCGCTTTACATGCTTTTAACTTTGATATTATATTGAGACAGGGAGATATCAGATAGACTACATCTTGGTTAGACAGAGATTTAGGAACAGTGTTTTCAATAGCAGAAATTATCCCGGATCTGATAGAGACTCAGACCACAATTTGGTCATGATGAAGTGTCTTGTAAAATTCAAGAGGATTAAAAAGGATAAAAAGATTAGGGAAATAGAATCTACAAGCATTGACAAGAGCAATAAAGAAAGAGTACCAGGAGTCAGTAGAAAGATTTCTAAGAGAGGGGAACCAAAGTAGGATAATGGAACAAAGGTGGAAAGTTCTCAAAGAAGGAATAACAAGAGCTGCAGGGAAAGTAATAGGAAGAGTCGACCAAAAGAGAAGTAAAAAGCCATGGGTTGTGGAGGAGATTATTATGAAAATGACAGAGGAAAGTGGAAAAACACTAATACAGAGGACGTGAGACATAAATACAGAGAGGTAAATAATAAATTGAGAAACTAACAAGGCAAAGGAGGCTTGGTGGAAAGAACAGTGGGAGTGCATGTAGAAGTTAGAGAAGCAGTGAGAAAGGGGCATATTATACGGGAAAGTAAAAGCCTTAACAGGAAACGAGATCCCTACTATAAAAGATAAGTCAGGCAAGATACTAATAGAACAGAAAGATATTCGGAAAAGATGGAAGGAGTACGTGGAGGAACTCTATGATAAGGAGAATAGACCCTTGAACTTAGATTTA
>WURS02028078.1:0-11702 GCA_011762765.2 Rhinocypha anisoptera | reverse complement strand
ACGCATACAAAATAGAAAGGGAAATCTGTTGTGCGCATGCGTTGCTCTTTGTGTTGTGTATGCTTTTAGCAGCTCCCGGTGTGTAGTGCGGGATCAGTGCTCCTGGGGCGCTACTGTAGTACGGTTTTGCATTAAAGGAACAGTAAATTCAAGACATCTACACTGTCAAGCAAGAGTAAACAACGAAACTGTTTAAGCGCTAACGTTCTTATAGATAGTTCATCACACCACGTGTGTACTATTTTAAGTATCATTTTAATGTAAGTGTACGGGAATGAGGAGAGAAATGAGAAACTAAACTAAACGATTCTTCTCGTCAATTCTTGTAATGCGCAAGTTGCATTGCAGCATTCATTTCTGGTTATGGTGTGAAAAACCGACTTTGGTGTGAAGCAATCAAAAGTGGCGTAAAACATAGATAGCCAAGCTTACATTATTACAATTAATGCTTACCCGGTCTTGATATAATTGATAAATTACTGTGATGATGGTGACACCAACTGACCACCAATTTATCCGAGAATTGAAGAAATTGGAGACATACGCAAACGAATGTAATCAAATGACACACCATGTGATCTAGTCTATGAAGTGAATGCCAAAATGGAAAGTGGACAACGAGGGGGAGGAATGCTGTGTTAATCGATCCATTCGATTACATCATGAGTGAGAGTGGAAAGTTGGGGAGCAAAATAGTGGGAAATGTGCGCCACTTAGAGTGACATTGATCATACACAATGCACACTCACTGCCATTGAAACCTATTACGCGTCAAAAACGAAGCAAATGCAAGTTAGATGTCTGGTGGGCATTAATGAGCACTGCCATTCACAATGTTTTCACAGAAAAACGTTTATTAATTTATAGTTATCTATTGAGTAGTAATTCACATCTGTATATCGATTTATTTATTCGAAAATTCAAAACTATTAAAAAATGTTAAACGATGGAAATATCGCAGTGTACCAACCCACACATCATCATACCACCTTGCTAATTGCAGTTACCGAACAACAAAAAGGAAGAAAAACAAAAACTAACATACACAAGTATAGTTGGAACAAAGAAACAAAAAATAGAATCGTGAAATGAACAAGCAAGCTCACGTGTGCCTCGAGGGAAGCTCAGAGAAGATTGCCGAAGAGTGAAAGACATGCATTTGTTTCCCAATAATAACACACAAAGAAGATATCACCACCGACCTAGAAGCAAGTTAGTTCACAATACACTTGACAGTGGCAATCACAAGTCATAGTCAAGGTGTGCACGAAAGATCTCCAGATCTCATTTAATGAAGTCTTACTGCCGGTCGGCTTCAAATGTAAATCACAACCAAACTCGATGAGCAAGGATTGCGAAGTGATAACACATTCGCTCATCATGCTTTAATCAATATTTCCGTGAATACATAATGTGTAAGCTAGGTATATAATCCAATTGATGAGCGTTACTTATCTCTGTTCCCAAAGAAACTTTAAACCTTCCATCACATTTATGACGATAAAAGTAATGTTGATGATACGTATTTATCTATAGTACACTAGACGCAAAAATTAACATATTGCAACTACTTCTGGGCATTTTTGAGGGCATTTAACAGACTTCTGAAAGATGACAGAAGTGAGATCACTACACTCTAAGGTTACTCAATAGGGTTCTTTAAAAACTGATGAAAACTTCCATTTCTGTGTCTTTGAGGGTTCTAATTGTACAATTTTAGTACAAATTAATAATTTTTCTAATGATTTTCTAAGATTTGGTAGCGAAACCCAATAAAATCATTAAGCATTAGATCTCGCTACCATTTCTACTATTTATACTATCGCCATCTATGCACTATAATTGGCGGCTAATCCACACGATTTAGTGACGAAACCTAATACAAGTGCTTACCACTCTTGTTTCGAGTTGACTAACCTATAGGAAAAAAATAAAATTAACTTTCTAGTCATATTTCGCGCGCTGTCTGCGCCGCAAGCCCTAGCTAGGTAGAGATTCTACCCCTAGACTGCTCATTGCTCAGCGCAGACTCGATTACAGCGCGCGAAATATGGCTCGGAGTTAGAAAGCTAATTTCACTTTCTCTGGATTAGATTCACTATTTATTTAACTTAATAATAATATACTTATTTCATTAAAATAAGCTCAGACGTCACACTTCAAAATTTTCATAGAATAAGTTCAAAGATGATTTAAGTTACGGGAAAAATTAGATAAACGAATGACCATTTAATTTGTTATTTAACCAGTTAGGTTGTAACATTTTATCGAAAGTTGTAGAGAGACCCGGAAGAATGCTAGAGTCAATAAGAGAAAGTACAGGAGAAGAAAGAGAACAATTGTTCGAAGTGAAGATAAACCAAGGTTGGCTCTTCCTCTAACTTGGATCTCACTTACTCCCTTTCTCTGTCCTAAAGTGTAACTCTCTATTGCACTATTACCCAGAGCATCATCATTAGTTCCATTAATATCCTCATGTTGAATTGATGTAGGAGGAAAGTAAAAGTGATAATGTGAGTGAGGTTTGCAGTGGTAGATAGCAATCAACATGTGACTAGATGGAGTAGTGACCACCATCACCTCTCCTCACTGGCCAATTGGTCAGGTGGCAGATGACCTTAGTCATCTATCAAGTGGTTGTGTTGTGCCACGCGCCGACACTTGGATCAAGAAACACTAGTTGGTGATGATGGTGACACCACACGATGCTACTAGTGGTGGTAGTGATGCCACTTGCTACGGCAAGGCAGCCTTGAATCTCAATCAACCTCTTACATGCATATCTAGCCGCGGTAGCGACACTAAACGCAATGACAAGAACAACACACTGTGTGCTTGTAATCTTCTTCCTACCACCTTCCCATTGAAATGCCAACTACCGAATCATCTAATGCAAGAATGCTTTCACATCAATCTCCGATCATAACAAAACTCACTTGAATTGACTCTCAATGAACATTGACAATATGAGTCAATGCACTTGAACTTAAAGATAATATATATATGCGTACACAGTAAATAAAAACGTGTTCATTACTCTCAGCCACATCATATTACCAAGATTAGATAAAGGTCAAAAAGATGAGAAGGGAAATGATAATATTGATTAAGAGTAGATGGTGAAGATAAGGTTACATATGACGTGACCTTAAAAACAAACAATAGGTCAAAGTACATTTCAAAGTACATCTCGCAACATATCTCGTAACCCAGATGAGAACAGTGTTCGCATCACATGTTAATAGTGGTAAAAAAGCATTATTTAATTTGTTGTTCCGAACTCTATTAATCACTGTGTTAGGTGTATCAGAACACTAGTGTGTAGTGGTTGGAATGGTGGCCTGCAAGGTGAGCCAGCTCAACGAGGGAAGATGGAAATAGCATCAGTGAGTGGCAAAGGGAGAACTGCCGACGTGACCTTTCTGCTGCAATAGTGGGGGCGTCAAGGCTGGAACACGTGCGAGCTGAAGCATAATTGCTGAGTACGATGGGCACTTGCAGTCACTGAATACAATTGCACGAGCCTACTAATACGTCGAAAATAAGAACAGAAGATTGGTCAGTCGAGAAGTATATAAGTCCACCGACGGCGGTGGTGAAGATATCACTTGCAAACAAGCCAACAATCATCAAACCAACCCAACCTATCCAAAATGAACGGCATCGTAAGTGATCACTTTGTTGACCAATCTACCCGAGCTAACCGGTGACTTGAATTGCTTCCAGATTGTCTTCGCTGCTTTGCTCTCGGTAGCTGCTGCCATCCCTGCTTATGGCCCAGCGGTGGTGAGCTCCTATGCTGCACCTGTGCTTGCTGCACCAATTGCCTACAAGGCACCTTTGTTGGCTGCCCCAGCCATCAGCTATGGCTACAGCACTAAGACTTATGCTGCAGCCCCAGTCATTGCCAAATCTTACGTTGCTGCTCCCGCCATTGCTTCCTATGGTTACGCTGCCCCTGCTTTGATCGGTGGTTACGGATATGGTCTGGGCCACGGTTATGGTCTCGGCTATGGCAAGGGTCTCTACTAAACTACCACTTTGATAGATGTCTTTTGACCATCCCAAGACATCATCCCAAACATGTTATCTCTCAATTATGTATCATAGACAGGAATAAAATCCATTCTATTTAAGTCAATCCACAATTGTTGTCGTACTTTATTATGAGAGTTGATAAAACTTAAAAATAATCTTGTCACGTTTTTAATCGTCGTCTATATTATGGACAAAATACCAACAATATAGTCTCGTGGTCAACTTTACTTAATGGATCAGAATGAATGCATTTAGAACTATTATAGTGTTCCGTAATGCCGGTCCAATCAATAATGTCAGTTAAAGCTCAATAAAAGAAGTTCAAACTTGAAAATCGAGTATGTGGTAATTTAAGTTTTGTCTCACACCTGAAACCAATATTTTCGTAATACGTAATACTCTGTAATAATATCTCCAAATCAAATGCAAGTGTTCAAACAAACTTTAATTATATGGCGTCAAAGATATTGTAAAAAAACCAAGATACAGTCCCAGAAGCGATATCTACTTCTGAAAAACCACTGAAAAGATACGATAGAGTAGCTTACCGAATAATTATATTATAGAAAGATAGTGGCTAAAAATGTAACAAACCAAAGAGAGGAAGAGATCTAAATAAAGATTAGGAGAAAACTACTTAACATTGCAAATTAAAAAAATGAGCTACGTTCGATGCGTGTTGTATTGCATGTGTTAAGAGTGACCATTGGCTCACATTTTCTAACCAATGATTAAGTTACATCTTTCTCACTCTAGGGAAAGATTGGAAGACAAAGTGATAGTGACACCTAATTGTATACAGCCTCACTTGGAAGAGATCGACTCACATGAGACATCTCATAAGTCCCAGACAGAGGTGAGAGAGGCAGTGACAGTGAGAGTAGTTGAGTCTCAGGTCACAACCTGTCTCCATGGTATATAAACTCCGAAGATGCTTGCAAAGTTAAATCACATTAAACAAATACTTCAAATCATTTATTTTCAAAACTTAACAAATCATTTGAACATCAGTCATGAAGTTTTTGGTAAGTTAAAAAGATTCCAATAAAAAATTAGAAAAGTAGATAACTTATCTGTTTGTTGTGTTTGGTGATGATGTAGATAGTGCTAATGGTAGTGTCGGTGGCATATGCACCTCTACCCCCAAGCCTGTCGTTGGTGCATTCACCAGTGGTATTACAATCTGGAGCACTGTATGGCACGCCACCAGCATCGATTCAGTTACGAGCACAAGCTCTACCACCAGTCAAGTTGGCTCTACGTAGTTTTCCCCAAGCTTCCATCTACGCCCAAGCAAGCCCGCTTTTGAGTGCTCCCCTCCTCAATGAGCAAACTCCCTTTGTAGGGGGTCACACTACTTTGCTAGCAGAGCAAGCTCCCCACCTCTCCGAGCACGGACAGTTCTTGGAAGCACCAGCTCAACCCAGTTGCGTCGTCCCAGGTTCTATTCTAGAAGCCAAATTGCAAGCACAAGGTCCGATTTATGCAAGCTCAGGTCCCCTATTTTCTCATCAGCTTCTTGGGGCATCAGCCTTCTCTGCAGCTGCACCATTGGTGGTTAAGCAATCAGCTCCTGTGCTTACCAAGACATTATCAGCTCCTATCTTTACAAACTCGTTAGCTGCTCCTGTGATTAACAAGGCATACGCTGGATCGACTGCACTATTGAACGGGGCCATCTATGCCCAACCCACCATTATCACTGAAGGCTACAAAGCCTAATCTATTTTAAAGGTTCTCATCACTCTAGGAATTCTATCTAGCTAAACCTATCCTACTTTTTAAAATATCTCGTCTATTTTATATTATAATAACTTAATTGTTTTAATTAGAGTTCTCAGCTTAGCCGAAATTAAAATCGAATTTTAAGACCATTTATGCAGCTTTGTCCGTAGAAAAGTGCAAGCTTGGTAGCGTTTCGGCTAAGCTTAGAGCCCTATTTTAATAGTCTTGTAATTAATATATCATCTGTCATTAAAATAAAAATACTTTTAAAATTTACTATCAAGTTTTATGCACATGCCTTTTGGTTTGATTAAAGAAACAGTGCTTTTTGATCAGTAAAAATTCTCACAAAAAGGCCTGAAAAATCTAATTTGTCACATGAATTATAGACCATCCGTAGAAAATGACATAGACTAAATTATAAAAATACGCTAAAATTCAATTTAAGCTTTGTGAGTGTAGTTTTAACTTTAATATAAAAAAGTTTCCAGCAAAAGTCAACGCACAGGTTGAGTGATAACATCCTCAGATTAAGGGCACGGAAGCTTCTGCAGCATAAGCAACTGCTGTGCGTTGTAATCATGACAAGTTATAATCATTGCCCTCATAACTGTATTGAAATCTTTGATGTTTATCGAATGTGACAATCTAGTTTCTTGTAACAACTTACCAAATTCATTCAGGAAATCACAACCAAAGTGACATAATGATTGCTATTTTTTGCTTGGATTCATTACTCATAAATTTAGTTGGCTTAACAAAAAGCATATTCAGAAAACCCGTGTAATATAGAAAATGCAAGCTTAGTCTTAGAAACGACAAAAAGTGCTGCCTACCTCTTGTAAAAACTGGACAAAGCGGCCGACCTCCAATTCAGATTATTCAATTCGCAGCGTAAAAGGTAAAACCAAATCGAAAATGAATTCATCACAATCATAACACAAAGTTAGAATCGAATTGGATAAAAAATTTTAATTAAACAGAATCAAATAAAATCACCACTTGCTTTCCCTCTCTAATTCATTCATATATATATGATTTACCAAAACAACTTTTAAAAATTGTTTCTACATCAGAATTATTCCTAATATATATATATATATTCTAGACTTTCTTATAATTATAACATAAGTGCAAAGAGAACTTTTTTTACTTTACATATCATCAAAATCATAGTTTTCACCCAGAAAACATTCCCATTGAGAATACGTAATTTTCAAAAAATTCTGTACCCAAACCGGAAGTAATACAGGCATCAAGATACGGGGTAACCCAGTGATAATGAAAACATATGTGAAAGTTTTGTCATCAGATGTGCAGTTTTCAAGAACTCAAAAATTTTGACAAGATCAGAAGATCTCTGGTGAGAGCTAGTTAGACAGTTAAATAGAACTCTAAGCTTAAGCTTAACCGAAATCAAATTCGAATTTCAGTGAACACTGCACTTAAAGATCATTTATGCAGAATTTGTGTTCGTAAAAAAGTGCAAGTTTAGAAGCGTTTTGGCTAAGCGTAAAGCCCTAGTTTAGACCATGAGACACTAAAAATTAACTAAAATAAAAAAAATATATTTAACGCATTTTTAAACTCATATCAATTGTTGATAGTAGAAACTATTTCATTATTACAAATCACAAATACAATAAATGTATGCTTGCGTGGCAGAGATAGTGATCTAAAGGCCAATCTTATGTATGTTAACGGTATAAAAACCTTGGTGAAAACTAAAACAAAACAAAAAAATGCTAGAATAACAGGAAGCACTAGAATTCGTAATGAAGGGGTTCGATGGTGATGATCAATGGCCATGCTCTATCTTGTTTTATACTTTGGAGGATAGCAAACGAACAGAAAAAAAGAAAATATGTAAATGACGTGGATGGCTAATTGGCGCGTACACCTGGTGGGCAAGATGAGGAAGGACTTAACCAAGGCTCTGTGTTCCAATGTTCACCACAATCATGCTCATGGGGATGTTCGTTTCTTAGAGGATATCGCTCTAGAGTAATTAACAGTGGCGGTCGTGAGGAGGATTAACTATGGTGACATGAAAGTCAATCAATCACAGGTTATATCTGCTACCACTGTGTATATGTCACATGTTATGATGGTAGTGGTGAACCTTCTTCTCAAGATATTATTACTGTTAGATTGTGAATGACACTTGTTGCTTGTTGGATTGTCACGCGCACTTATCGGTCACTATAAATAGAGCCACCGAGCTTGAATGGATAGCACTTATCGAATTAACTTCGGCTAAGCATCTTTAAAATCTCTCATACATTTCAACAATGAACATGAAAGCTCTGGTAAGTTCTTCTATTTAGATTCTAAGAAAAGCATACAGTGAATTGATTTTAATTTATAACCGATGTGTTTTGGGCACAGTTGTTGGTGTTAGCCCTTGTGACCATGTCGGTGGCCATTCCGCACCACCACCACCACCATCACTACGCGGTCCCGGTGATCCGACATTATGTGGCTCGTCCCGTGATCTACGCTCACGTACCTCATTATCACCATGGACACCACTTTCATGGACATCATCACCATAGACACCATTATCATGGATAAATTTCACACAAATTTTCCATTTGTCCCTGCATTCCTCTATTTCTTTAGGTTGTTCTAGCCTGACTGATTAAAAATAAACCAAATTTAAAGGATTGTATGTTTGCTTCCCTTTTTATTTTGCCATCTAAATGTCGGTGTTGAGGCCATTTTTTGGACAGTCAATCAGGCCACAAAATGGTGTCACATGATGATACTAGCTGAATTTAGAACCAAGATCAATCTGGACTAGAATAAAGATACTTAGCTTGGAATGGTGTTGGATGGAAGTCAGAACAGAAAAAGCAAAGTGATTCGATCTTAGTTGCTCGCTCAAAGGTCACTGGTTTTGTTTGGAATGTAGTCTTCACTGAGAATCTTCAGAGAAACAAACAAAACCAAGTACCTTTGTGCAGAGAAGCTAGATTTGAGTTGTGAATGAATGATTGAAAGTTGTAGGAGACCAAGATGAGCCGGCAGAGAGATACAAGCGACAACGACAACTAAACGCAACAAGTGATACCAACCCAACTCACTCGCTCACTTGGCACAACAGGAACAACAATGAAGTCTGTCCATGGATGACGTTACATCACAATTTCAAATGTATTATATTTTTTTATTAATTATCTCTTTAAAACATATAATAACAATTTGTATACAAATTATAAAACTACTATAAATTTTGGTTTTAATCAAAAATTTAGTAGTTTAATTTGAATTGTGCAAATTACAATCAAGAAGACAAAAAAGACATTAATCGAAGTATAAAGAAAATGTATTCTTTTATTTTGAACATAGCTATGTACAAGTGAGGTATAATTAAAAAAAAGAATTAGCTCATCGAACAAATCTGATATTATATTGTTGTTGAAATGAATTACTGCTTTAGCAAGTTTTCTTCTCAACATAAAGGTTTTACAAGTCCTGCAAAGTAAAAAAATAATCCAAGTAATACAAGTGAACATACATACACGAGCCAAGTAATACTTAATTTTGTTACAAAATAAAATAAAAAATATGCAATTCAAAGTTAGTTATGTGTGATATTTTATGTTAATTATCTCAAATAACTTCACTTTGCTCACTGAGTTCACTACGGTCAGCTACTTGTATATATAAAGTTAAAAGCAAATTTAAAATTGCCATAATACCGTTTACGTGGTGTGTATGTAATTCGAAGCAAAAGAAAAAATTGAGTAATGGTCAGGCCACGAGGTTATCTAGAAACAAACATAGTGAAGAGAGTGAGCGTGAGGCAGAGTGCGAAGATGGTGTTAAAGGAGTGAAGTTTTGGCGAGGCTCGATTACAAAAGTCTCGATCACAGGTACATTGCTCGATGCGTGCACCAAAGACATAGTCAATGCGACAGCTAAAGCCCTTGGTGAGATCATCGCGAGGAGCGCAGAGTCGCTTCCATTTGAGAACAATTCCAGCTGGATTTGTGACAGCCTTGAGCATGCAATTGCGTGGACAGTCCACTACCGGTACTATCACTGCGGCAAACTGGTTCGCACTGCATATGTCGTAGTTGTTGTAACAGTGTGGGGTCTTGCAGTAGTTGATGTTGAATTCACACAGGTAACACTTCACACACCAACCTATCGGGACTAAATAGTATTACTCATAACCACACTTAAATCAACTTACCCAATTTGGGACCCAAGATTAAAATTACAAAAAAATAAACTAAAGATAAAGCCCTGAGTGGAAAAGCCATAGCTGGCCAGAGTGGGAAAATTGGTCAGTGCTGGTTACTGGTGTGGTGGTGGATTGAAATGGAAAGCAGTTGTGGAGTAGTGTGCACCCATTTATCGCCTCGTCACCACCTGGCCGACTATCTACCGATACTACACGACAATGGCCTCATGATGAGACATCACTTTAGAGGCCACTTCCTTGATGCGCACCCAGATTTCTGATATCCATCGACTGGCTTGATACTGCACATAATCCAAATATTCAAAAAGATTCACTTCCTACGAATGATTTCTTTGTGTTTAATTCTTACCCTAATTTGTTTATTATTTAACGTACTTTTTTGTTTGACAACTAAAAATGTTTGAAGAAGATCTAAAGTGAATAATAATAGATAAATATGTTTAAAAAAGATTTTAGAGCATTAGTAGTAGTAAATTAGATTTCACCTGCTCTACCGAAAAGGTATGTGTAATTAAAAGTTTGCTCTCACTGACCGAGTCAACAAGAATACTAGTGAGAAACGAAGCACCTGAGAGCTTCAAAAAGACCTATTGGATTAATTCAATTGGTATTGATATATAACTAATAATGGCTAGTAGCTCTGGATAATGATCTTTTTCCGATGGTCTAGTTAGTGGTTAGTACTCTTAGTTGATCAATTGGTCAGTTCAAGCTGGCAGCTTCACTTGTGACGAATCATGAATTTGCCAAGCTCAGCATTAAAGAGTGAGAAATTAGAAAATGATGTATGCTTCATTCTGAGCTGTGCTTTCTTCATCTTTTCCGGCATGCAAATCGGATATGGTTTACTCGAGTCTGGAATTGTATCGCGCAAGAATGAAGTCAACATTCTATTCAAGAGTGCTGTCAACATTGTCTGTGGCTCGGTGTCCTTCTGGGTCTATGGCTTTGCTTTTTCCCCTCGGCACATGTCACTTCGTTACGAATTCAGCTCTGATGTACTCGACAACAACACAAGTCTTGGTTCATCCAAAAACATTTCTACTCATCAACCAGTAGAAACATCAAGAAACCCTAAAATAGATAGCTTCATCTACAAACATGTGTTTATTTGGGATCGTTTCTTTGCCAGTATCCCAGTAAATGTGAGCTTTGGAGAAGAAGGTGGTATTGGCTCAGACCAAATGGCCACTACTTATGTGGAGATGGCAATGCAACTGGCATACGCCACCACATGCACTGCAATCATCTCTGGTGCCATGGCTGAAAGATGTCGATTCGTCTCATTTGTTCTTTTCTCACTAGCCAGTACTTTGCTTTTTTGCCTCCCAGCCAGATGGGTTATGTTGGATGGCTGGCTTGGTCAACGCGGAGTAATCGATATTGGTTCCTCGAGCACTGTTCATCTGGTAATTATATTCAATCAAAAAGCTTTATTTTTGCCCATCATACGATTTAAATGTACAAAAAAACTTCACTCTTTTCACTATATATATTGTATTTTAGTTTACTAAGCTTTGTCCTAGACACGAAGTATAGGAACAGATGGGGATCTAGGATTAGCCAACCTCACTCCAAAGGAGTTCACAGGAAACCAGAGTTGACTCGTTGTGAACCTAAGGCTTAGCTAAGAAAAATAAAAGACACTCTTAAAAATCAGTTTCCGCCATATGGCAGAAATAAAAATTTATTTCCGCCATTTGGCGGAAATCGATAGTACCCTTCG
>WURS02028067.1:0-11704 GCA_011762765.2 Rhinocypha anisoptera | reverse complement strand
GTTCTTCAATCCGAAGATTGGTTTACTGCAGTCCCCTATCCTTTCCTATCTAGTGCTAGCTCTCTCACCCCTTGGTAGCTCTTCCTTATAAATAAATAAATCATAAAATATACTATAAATATATAATAATATCTTGCCGGCCTCTGTGGCGGCGAGGTAACGTCCTCGTCTGTCAACCTATCGCGGTTCGCGGTCGCGGGTTCGAATCCCGCGACCTATCAGTGCTGTTTGCGGGGGATTGAAAATAAATAAACAAAAATAAAAATACCCTATACATTAGTCCCTCGGTCTCCTTGCGGGGCATCCCCCTGTTTTGCCTTGCATCATATTCTTCAGCAACCCATTATGCCGCAGGGTGTGCCCTATTCACCTTATTCTTCTTTTTTTATGGTACTCCACATTGACTTAGTTTCCTCCGCACTATTGCATACTTGCTTGTTCCTAACTCTGACCGTCCACTCGATTTTCAGCATTCTCCTCCGGCACCATGTTTCGAAGGCTTCTATTCTTCTTTGGTGTGTATTTGCTAATGCTCTACGTCTCTGACTCATAGTGCCATGAAATTCTAACATATATTTTCCTCGGAGACTGCATTCTTCCAGCCAATCAGAGAGCAGCAACTGAAGTCACCAAAAACAACAAACGCGATGAAATACCCGGAAGAATACAGCCTTTACGACTTTCACGCCGCGAGAGCCTTCGCATATTTTTTCCTTGTTTGGGGGGATATCTTCCTTGAACTCTTCGCCATGAATGACTTTTAACCTGAGCTAATCTGCCCCTGATATCCGTGGAATGTCTACCCCATGTAATCCTGCTTCCCAGGTAGGTAAAGGATTCCACTATTTATAACTTCTCCCCTTGTTAACTCGACGTCTGCTCTCAGCTTCTCTCTTCCGCATACTAGTATTTTGGTCTTACTTCTATTTATTCTCATGTTGTACTCAATCAGTACTCGTTCTATTGTGTTCAAGGAAGTCTATAATCTTCACGTTTCTCACGTACGTCCGCGAAACGTACCTTTTTTAATTCTTCTCCATACACTTTGATACCTCTGGTACCCTCCTCTACTATTTTTTTTTCTTCTTCTAGTTTTATATTGAACAACCTTGATGAGAGGTCACACGCTTGCCTAACTCCTTTATTTATTTTAGCTTCCATTATTCATATGCATTGTGGAGACAGAATTCTTGTAGAGTTGGAATATTACTATTCTAAAATCAATGCCTAGTTTCTCCATCAAGTTGAACATCTTATTCCATTCCACGTTATCAAATGCTATGTGTGGTACAGCCACTTCATTCACAGTTGTAGCAATCTTCGCCGTCAAGTGTTTATCGTATTCGAGGAAGACGATGCCTTATGCAAAGAGCTAGAAAAATTTTAAGTAAAAAAAATGAGATGTCTGACTGAGTGGTGACGAGAACATACGCGAGTTTTTTTTTATTTTTTCCTATCCGGACAATTTCACTTCCAAAATCCGCGCCAGAGAGCATGTGAATCTTCCCCTTCAAGATTAATAACATCGGTGACACTCTCTTTTTAATATTAAAAAAGCATGGGTGGCAAAAAAAACCGTTTCTCGCGAAATCCAAACCATATCATTTCATTTTCGCGCACATGTATCGACGAATGATTATTTATTCTGCGCAATTACAAATACAGAGAGCGCAAGTGATTAATATAAGTTCACGCTGCTTATCAGTTTTCTGGAAAGTAGCCATACTTAACATTTCAATCCCATCCTTGTATACCCTTCCTCCGGACCTGAAGAGGGAAATAGCTAAACCAGACTTGAGATAACACGAATAAAAAAACTATAGTTTCACTAGTTGAAACATTTTTAGAGGCTCTTTAATACCTTAAACTTCCTCATATCCTTCCATTCTCTTCATCGTATACCTTTCCTTCCGGTCCGAAGAGCCGGATAGTGCTGACCAGACTTGAATCCTAATAAAAAAAAAACTCGGAGCAATATGATCCAGCGCAATATTGCTCCATTTCTTAAAAAAATCCTCTAAGAAACAAATGTACTTCCGACACAGATATTCTGTGACGCATTTGTTTAGCAATCTTTCGGTTACTAAATATCGGATTTAAAAAAATAAAGACCCCGTTTAATTTAGAGGTAATTTTTTTATCGACAGGCATTTTATACTGTCTTTCCCCATTTAAAGTGAACACCTTCATGCAATTCTAAAAATATTAGGGATATTTTATCCGAGTAGGGGATAAAGGGGAAAATCATGAAACCCATTGATAAAATTTTAAAATAGACGTTGGAATCTCAGTAAGTCAAAAGAATAGTCGCAGGCCTTCACAGATTAAACATTAGGGATAGCAAACATTTACCGACTTTTGACGATAGAATACGATCAACGCATGATAAATTATATATATATGTATATATGATTTTTTCCTTCTCTCTCCTCCGTCGCTGAAGACAGCAGGTACTCCTGCCGAAACGTACAAACTAATCTTGTAAGTGTCCTATTTGTTTGTGTATTTTTATTTCTAAATATTTATATCCGTGCTAAGTGAATTGCGCTCTGTCGGCACCAAGACTTTCCAAGTGCAAATTTATATATATATATATATATTCATATATATACATAACTCATAAAAAAACACCTGGTTTACTCACAATTTTATATTCCATAAATTTCGTATCAAATAAAGAGAGAGGAGTGACCCCTAGTACAGTGGTAGCTTGAATAGTCCACCGCATAATCCCTGGAGAGAAAGGACCACTCATATTTACGAGGTTGTTTTGTCGCTTTAAAATATCCAACTCCAGAGGAAAAATGCACGCCCTAGAGAGGGGAAATGAAAAATACGCCGGTGACCTTTAATTCCCCCGAGAAAAAATAAAATATCACGATTCATCACGTCACTTCCGACCGCAATGCCATCTTGTCCGTTTATGGGACCACACATCAAAACGGTGACCCGTAAATGAATGTGCAGAGATACCTGTCTTCCTGTCGACGGCTTACAGCGAAAATGGAACCGCAATAAAAATAGAGGGATGGTCGAATGCAGTGTGGATTAACACATTTCATTAACCCACATTACAATAATGACAATCTGCGCATTCACATCCGTTACAGTATTAAATTAGAACCCAGTCCAAACAGGTGCAGACATCAGACAATGACGTCCGCACTGGCCAAATTGCCAAAATAAGATTAATAAATAGATTTTTATGTTTGATATATGATCTCATATATGCAGAGAGGGGTAATAAGATTATAACATTAAGTGAGTTACATCCAAAAGTAGGGCGAGCTTATTTATCAATGACGGCTTATATTTGGTCGACCACATTAAAGTTATTTGAAACCCCTTTTGCCGTTATCGAATCAAAAATGTTTTCCCCATGTACGTGTTAAAACATCTAATTAAATATCATGGTATGCCGTAATGAAACGTGAAATTTATGTTTCCCTTGATGTATTGCAGTTGACTGCGTCCAAGACGTGAATAAAAAGATTGAAACACAGGTTGACGATTTTTCGAATTTCAGAAAGTTACTTTTACTCCATGAATTTCATGATTATGTCCCTCTATTTGCCCAATTTGCCATTAATCAAAAAGTTACGTCTTGCTTTTTCTCCAACAGAACAAAAATTAATGTCCAAAAAACGATTTAATGGATATATTACCTCACAAAAACCCTTGGATAACTTTATTAGCTACTCAAATGTAATTAATGTAGATTAACTACCGCTGAACTCATTAAAGCACTATTTTTCGTAGCATGGATTTACCGATGTTTTGTGATTGCTTTCAGGATGACTCCAAACACTCACTCCACGGGCCGCGTGAAGTTTTAATGATCGAGGTTATGAGCGCCTATGAAAACGAATATAGAGCATGAGAAAGGGATTTAGGGAATTTTAGTCGGGACGAAGGATCGTTGATTTTCCGCTCTTGCGCATATATTGCCGGAAAAATGAACTATCGCTTCTTCCAACTCTTGGTTTTTGCTCATATCCGTTTTTATGATTATAAAATACTGGGAATCAAAAGGTGGGGAAGAGAACGATATAATTTTAACATAACACGACACCACATCGGAAATTCAAATGATGCGAATTCAAATTTCCAGCTGGATATTCCGTTGCTCCAGCGGGAAACTTGAACTCAAAAGGAATGATGCCATTTACAATGTTTTTATTATGATGAGGAGGTTTTCTGCCGGTCCACAAGGTATAACCACAACACCTTTTTCATCTCGGAGTGGTATCCCTTGTCAGTCATTCCTTTTTTCCTCGACCTCACACAGTCTAAATGTTGACTAAACTTAACTCTGCCTCGTCTGCATCTCAGTCGACCTTCTATTGCGATCTTAAAAATCACACTGATCTATAACAAATTTTCAGCGCACATTTCAAGGTGAAAACACACATACAATTTTTCAAGACGATGGCTATCCCTCAAATCCTTTGTAAGTCTGCAAGGGCGAAGGACTCCGTCAGGTAGAAACTTAATAAAGGAGCCTCTTGATACGGGTAAAATGTTGCAAAAGATTGACCCGGACAAAGAAAGAAAAAAATAATGTAAGGATTAGGACTGTTGAGTGTTGAGTAGGAATGAAAACAGTGAAAGAAGCAGAGAACAAGGAAAGGTGGTAAAATCATTTTCTGAGAATGCTAATGACAAGATTACCAAAGTTAGCCTCGGATTACCAACCAATGGGCAAGAGAAACGTAAGTAAGGACCCAATGGAGAAGTCAAAATAGGCTTAAAAGCTTAAACCTGAAATGCCAGAGGAATATTTCTGATTTTCTTCGTATTTCCTCCATTTTCTTCTCGATTTCCAACATTGCTTTACATGTATATCGTCTAAGATCATGTTATGTTCCTCATTCAAATGATAAAGCTCCAATTTATACCAATATTTATACCAGATGATGGTGATCATCGCCGAAACCGGTCGTGTTTTGTATCTTTTGTGGAAATATAATAGTTATTAAAAAACCATCACTCTATACCAATATTATTTTCACAAAGACCATGTTTTTATAAAAAAACAACACCGTTCATCCCATTAAAATGTTCACTGGTATTTTCTTATGTTATTTTATTATATTGTATATAACTTTGTGAATATTTATTTATTTTACAAAAAACTCATCCCCTTATTTCCGCACTATTATAAAAAATATTTTGAGATTTTACCCAAGAAAATGAGGCTTCTATATTCTTCAGATCCCTTTACTTTAGGTTTCCACGCATGCACTATGTATGTAACTATATGAATTAATGTGTATATATACAATAATTTACTCGCCCTTGTTCTATTAATCGTATATCTTAAAAATGTACACAAATTACTATTGCATACAGTTACATCAGTAGGTTTTGCTAGTTTTTAAAAACTCCCTTCTATTTTGGGTGTTTTCCTGCTGTGGGTTTTTTCATCAAGGTTTTTTCGTCAATATATTTTTACGTTGTAAATTGTAAATATCTTTCTACGCGGTTAAAAATTGCTGCAACATCTTTTTCCGATGTGCATGTTAAAAATTTACTCCTATTTATTTATACTGTTATATTTGATACAAGGGATCAGATAAGGACTTTAGTCTCGATCACGGCCCAATAAAGACAATACTACTATTATTGCTTTGATGCTTCACTTGGTAATTTTTTAAGGACAGCAATGTAATTTAATGTATTTTTCCACCACACTGCTCTAACTACTCTTTTAATATGTGCATTAATGAAGAAATCAAATCTCTTTGGATAACTGGTCAGATGACGATGAAACTTGACCATCTGCGTTTAACCCGAGTTTGTTAGAAGAAATACTACTTTCAAACATCTTTACAGGCACAGATATGTCTGCACACCCTTATAAATCGATCGATCGACTGGCCGAGAATAAAATTTCACATTTAGATACATTGCGATGACTCTTCTTTAATAATAGAAGACCCTTTCCCGGTCAGAGTAATGCTGAATCCACGCGTTAATGATTTGCGTCTTGTGAGAGCATAAAACATTCCTTCGCCACTACGCTCTGGACTCACACGCAAAGACGCTCTTCAAATTTATCCGTCATATCCTTCCCTACCTCCCTCCACTTCACCACAAATAAAAAAGTGACAAACAGATGTGCCCCCCCCCCCCTCCCCCCCGATGGCCAATTTTTAAGACCTTCCTTCCGTATACCACGTGCTTTAATCTTCGCATCATCCTCAAAAATCTCCTCTCCCAGGAAGTAATTCCCCCGACACACCCGCCGCTTAAAACTCCAGACCGCCAGAACCGTCTTTTGACGGCAAGGTCGTTACACGCGTTTTATTTTTTAGTCCGGTGCTGATACGCCACCGTCCTTCAAAGTTCGCAAGCGGGGTGCTAAAGGCGGACGACGATTCCGGGGGCGAGGAACGCATGCAAACGATCCCAATTACTCTGCAATCTTTTTCTCCTCCTCTTCTCCTGCGCCGGCGGCTGCGAGGATTCGCGTCCCCTCTCGGATGGTACTGGAGGGACGGCCAGGTGTGCTGCTGCGAGGAAACGAGAATTTCATTTATAAAATCCCTCCCTCTCTCTCTCTCTCTTGCAGGCGGAAGAACGGTAAAAACGGAATGGCTTCTCTGGATCTCTCGCGTGTACTGAGCCTCGCAATGGGCCGAATTTCTCTCTCTCTCTCTTTTTTTTTTCTCCCTCCCCCCCGCCCGGGACGGGAGCGGTGCAAATCCCCTCGATGGATTTTTCTTCCACCTCGATGACAAACGACGGAGACCTGTTGTAACTGGGGAACAAGCGACGACGCGGGGACGCCCGGGCAGAAGAAGAAAGGGAAAAAAAAGAAGCGGGAAGGAAGAATCGTCGTCGTCGAGACCCTCGAGGAGAACGGTCACGACTCAAAAAGAAATTGTCGACCCGGAGCGCAATAGCTTTGAGGGTTAAACGTGAAATAAAGGGAAGAGCTTGAGGAGAAAAGGACGAGTGTGGTACCGGCGGAAGTTTCCGTGACTGCGAGTTTGGAATTTTCGACGTGATCAAAAGAGCGTGGCCACACGGAGGAGAATTCAACAAAAGTCTCGCATCGCTTAAGGATGTATCGGCAGTAAGTTGAGGTAATGTCAAATCGATGAAAATTTCTTTGGTCGGGCCTTTTGATTATTACAAGTAACCAACCTGCCAAATTTCAACACGGTTCAGAAGATCTTTCGAAAGATATAGAAGTTTGAAATTAAAGGTCGGCCTCGGTGGCGGCGGGGCAACGTCCTCGTCTGCCAACCCGGAGGTCTCGGGTTCGAATCCAGACCAGGTAGATTTTTCAATCTCCACCTAGGGCATGGATGAGTGTGCGTGTGTTTCGTCCTTGTTTTTAAAAATGTGATAGTGCCCATTGTAATTGGCCTGTTAGTGCTGTTTGTGGGCGATTTAAAATAAATAACCATGAACTCTTGTGGGAAATGGTTATTTGATATGAATCTGGAACCTTGAAATGATAAAACACTGTACTTTTCCACAAATTTTATTAGGTACGACTAGTTTCAAGGCATAGGCCTCGTCTTCAGGTACCTGAAGATGAGTCGAGAAATGGTTAAGGCCGAGACTTTGTGGAAATCCATGTTGATAACTACTGAAGATGCTACCGTGTAGTGAAACTAGTTGAGTCATAAATTTATATTTCGTGTGGAACGCAAAGTTTTATTTCTGTTGTTATCACCTGAAGATGAGACCTATGCCTTGAAACTAGTCGTGCCTAATAAAATTTGTGGAAAAGTACAGTGTTTTATCTTTTCAAGGGACATGAACTTCCACATAGTTAAGCCTGAAAACATCGAATTTATTATGAATCTGGAACATTAATGAGAAATTAACCATATAACTAAGCATTGAAACATTTAAAGGTTGTAACTGATTGTGCTATAATTTGAAATCACCGATTATAGCAATCATTCATAGTATAGTACAAGAAATATTTATAATAAATTGCATCTCCTCCACGATTTTCTTCGATTACAAGGCATAAAAATGGCAACATCAGATCGGACTCACGATCCTTCCATTTCGACTCTGTGATAACCGTTGTTGATATAAATTCTGTCCTTTACATAAGTGAGGCTTGTCACTTGACATTTACTTTCAATTAATAATAAGTACAATATATATTATTATTCATAGATAAAAGGACAGGGGTTTTATTTCCAAACGGAAAACAGACGAGTGAGTGTTCACCGTCATAGTGCAGTGCTGACAACGTATGAATATATGCTACGTTGCCAGAATGTATGGCACTAGAAATCCGTTTGTTTTTTTTTCGTTTATGAATATTAAATAAGTACTTTTTAATAATACAACCATTTCCGATAAAAATAATAGTTAGTTTAAAGAAATAATCACAATAAAATAGACAAATATTCGACCTGTGTAATTTTCGATATTTAGCGTGCATTGGTTGTTCACAGAAGTCAAAAGCGGATACCTTGAGCATAAAATTGATGCAAATGTTCAATCCATCTGCCTAAAAATACATTAAGTACTGATAAACACCAACTACATCAATTTGATTCAGTTGTTCTTTGTAAATATTGCAAAAAGTCCGATAATCGCTTCACGTCGAATCATTAACTTTTGACCAGGGTTGTATAGCCAATACATTACGCCTTAAATTCAATCAGACGTGGAAAATATATCCCCATGAAATTAATAAGAACCCAGGAGGAATAGCTCCGACAGACACATGAGTTCTACTTGTGAAAATCAGTGTACTACTCATAATTCCTTGTGTAATCAGGTTAAAAAAAAATGTACACTACATTTTTGTGTTTCAAAATATTTCTGGGTAAATACATGCACTTTTTTCGGAAAATATACACTTTTATGGCTATTAATTTCCTGAAACATCTAGAATATTTTAATTCAAAACAAATGGCTCATTCACATGTAATTCGTTTGTTACGTGAGCAAATAATATCCTTGGACCTCATTTCTTACCTCAAAAAGTTCTTCTACCAACTATGCTCACTGAAAAGAAAGAAATCGTCTTCGGACCTATTGTGCAGAACTCCTTCATGATTCACAGAATAAATAAAACGTTGCAAATTCAACGAGATAACGCTTGTTTATTTTACAGCCAGTTTTATCCTCATAAAAAAAGTCATCAGGGACCTGATGATGTTAATTATTTAGACGAAACTGGTCGTATTAAAACGAATATATTCAGACGAAACTGGTCGCTATTAAACATGTGTTATTTTGTGGAATTTGCAAATTTTAATTTACTCCGTCCTTGAAAAGAAAGAGCGAGTAATTTAGGCAAAACGTACATAGGTTTCCAAGCTTTGAAAAATGTCGAGGCAAGTCTACACACTAAGAGGTAAATTTGCCTAGAGGTCAGACTAAAAACAGTATATTAAAACTGCTTTATAAAACATTTCACGTTTAAGTACATATAACATTTTATAGTATTTTTACAGCGGGTCTCTTCTTGTCATACTACAACTCCATGGTAAGGGCTAGAGTAACTGAAGAGCACATCTGTCACGAGAAACACCTGAAGTCAGATATTTTATTTGGGCACTATTTCCGTCTTCCTGCTTGAAAATGTGCCGGGTCACTGGCTCAGAAAGAAATTTATCGCGAGTCCCGTGTGTGCGTGCGTGTGTGAGTGAATATGATTCGTTGAGTTAACTATGTCTACGCAAGAGCAAGCAAGTGGGTACTCGAGTTCTTCTTATTTTATTTTTACGTAATTTCTGAGACTGGAATCTTTCGCAGGAAAGAACTTCCTCGTGCTCTCTGTTTGTGAGTGACTTGATTGGGTCACTGAGTCTGTACGGATACAAGAGATGATGTCCTTGTTTTCTCTTCTTATTCTCGTCTATTTTATCCTTTGACTGAAGGGAGGAGTTCGCCTTTCTCTTGCCTTTTCCTCGCATACTTACTACTGTTTGTTCCGTGTTCCAATTATATTTCCCACTACTTTGTCTCTTTTGATGTACCGCGATAAAATGCCGACTTTAGGGGCTGAATGAATTTAATTTTCCCTTACAAACTATACTGATTTAATTTGACGTCAAAAAATAGTCACCATACGCCAGGAAGAATAAAAAGAGTACCGATATAAATCTATACGAATAAATATTTACAGTTTAAGCAGCATTCAATTAATATTAACACTGACTTTTCCTGTACGACTTCTAGAGTTACCGACAACCGTGTTATAGGTTACCAGAATCTTCGGATTGAGAAAAACACAGAATGGCGAAATAGAAAATATATAGTTGATGTACTACTTTATCTAATTGATTGAAGAGGCCTTCACTTTGTGTAGAGGTTCTATGTTCACAACAAGTAAATATGCTTTGCTTTCCATTATATACTTCGTGCTCACTGTAACGTCTTAGAGTTTGAAGATTCTGCAGTGTAGTGAAACTAGTTATGAATATATAAAAATATGAAAACAATGAAGAGAGAAGTATATTTATTTATTGGAATGGTACATTTTAATGATTAATCAAACCGACGATTCAGGAATTCTTCCTCCGCGACGAATAGTTTTGCCGTCAGTAATAAAATAATGATGAAGGATAACCTACAGGTTAAGGTACGTTTTTGATGAGCATTAGCTTAGGTTGGCCGCGTAGCATCCAGCTTTAATCCCTCTTCAAATCTGAATACTTCCCACCCTCCTATCATTCTGTCCAAAATTCCTATTCTCATCTACCCCTACTCCGCTTACCCAACATTATACCCTCTAAAACAACCTTCAACAACCCATTGCCTCTGAGTACCCCCTCCATCCACCTTACCTGTCTTTTTTGGATCCCTAGCAGCAAACGCCTCTCCTCCCCTAATATTCTCAAAACTTCTTCATTAGTTTTCACCTCTGTCCACTTAACCTTCTCCATCCGTCCTCAAACCCACAGCCCCTCCAATCTAGGCTCATCATCCTTCCTCGTGGACCAGGTATCGGATCCATATAGTGTTGAGCTCCCTATTAGGGTTTTCACTAATCTTTTCTCCAAATCTTTATTCAGGGTCGTTCTCATTGACTCCAAACTTTTCGCAAAGGTCTCTTTGGCTAATGCAATTCTTCGTCTAATATCCGTCACACTACGTCCATTTTCCTCCTTGATGCTTCCCTAATAAGTGAACTTTTCTACCAGTTCTAATTTATTACCTTCTAGCTTCATATTTAGCCTAGCCTTCTTACTTATCGAAAATCTCATTATTTTCGTTTTCGTGCTAATTAAAATAATGATAAAACAATTTTTCTTCAGTTGTTTAGGGTGCGTAATGTGTGGGGTTTTGCCTTTCTAGGCGAGTTTTGAGCGTGACTTTGATGCGAGACAATTGGATACAATTCTAATACGGGTAATGGGTGAAATCTCCACAAAAAACGTTTGTTAATTCCGGCTTCCACCACCATCCCTCGTAACGTGAAGTCTCTCACCATGTCCCACTTCTTACCGGGGACGTTTAAGTCGTGAAAACCCGATGGGTCGTGCCTAACCCGCCTCGCATATGCCGACTCCTCCTGGCGGGGGCCGGGCATCGTTTTTGACGGAACTCCCTCCGCCCATTCCGGGGAAGCATATTCCAGTCATTACGTCCGCCACTCCACACGCCGCGGACCGGACCCTTCCCCCCCCCCCCCCCCCCCCCCCCCCCCCTCACAACAACACACAGCGGGCGCCACCCACCCCCCGGCGGAGCGAGGAGGGGGGGCCCCGAC
>WURS02028056.1:0-11704 GCA_011762765.2 Rhinocypha anisoptera | reverse complement strand
TTTGAAAGGAGAAAGGCGGCGGGGGAGGGGTGTCGGGGTTGGGGGGGTGGGGGGGGTGGGTTTGGGGGGGGGGGGGGGGGGGGGGGGGGGAGGGGGGGGGGGGAGAGAGGTGAGGGGTGAGGAGGAGGTGGAGGGCGCTGAAATAAGGGAAAACACGCCGGGGAAGGGAATGAGATAGCACGGAGCTTTTTGTGATAAATTGCTCGACGCCCATTTCCTATCCGGTGCTCGTTGACGAGAAATTTTTCCGAAAAGGAGTAATTACAAGAACGGGGACGTAAGAAATATGTATTTATAAGAATTTCGTAGAAAATGTGCCCGCGCTCTTAGAAAAAAGAGCATAAAAACGAAGGAGGATCGCGGGAAAATATGTTTCAGGATTTACCCTTCATCAATTATGAGTAAGAAGGGAACAATTTCAACGGAGAGCATAGATACGTTCAAAGAACAAGATTTGGTTGTGATTACTATAGGATTATAGTGATAATGTATGCTCTCAAACTGAGAAAAAGGAGTGACATAAAGTTCAGATTTGCAGAAGCTACCAATCGTTTAATTATATTATTATAATAAATCTAATACAGTTACTCTATGCTCAAACGGCAACAGAGTTAACGGATAAGATACCGGCTGAAACACATTTGTACTATTAGTAAAATTGCTATAAGACCGTTTCATAATAACTTACCGAGTCCATATTACTTCAAAACAAAAGTTTTTCCTATAAACAATAGTGTAGTAGCATTTACGAATTCGATTGAAAATTTCTCTTATTTCCATCTAAAATGATGTTTTATATTCAATATAAGATAAAATAAAATGAAGTATAATTTACATTATGGAAAAATTTTACATTTTTTATAAATGTACTAAAAATACACTATTTCCGCTTTTTTCATAGTTGTAAAAATTGATTAACAACTTTTGTATTTTTCTAAAAAATTATGCATATTTTTCCGTTTCCATCAAATAACAATTAAATTATTATTTCGACATCATTATCGACACATGAATTGAGATATTTCTCTTGGATTCGCTCGTAGATAAGTAAAGGAAAAAGCTTTAGGCGTAAAGTTCTTCAAACAAATCACAAGAACACCCCATTCATTTTGTAATTTGTTATTTTTACCCAATGCGAATGTTGCTCTGTTAAAACCCCTTACTATTCTCAACAGAGTTACCAAATGAGTCAAGTGTTCTTTCCATTTTCACGGATTCAAAAGATATTATATATCCGCGATTCATTCTGATGTCTACTTTTATTCCAGATCTTGAAAATATGATTCAGATACCCCTTCATGTCAAAGTTAAGCATTTCATTTAAAAATTTTGCAAGGGTAAAGTTTACTTCCACCTCCAGTACCATTTTAGGATTTTATGAGAAGAGTTACGCAACACCTCCGTACTTTGGGTCTGAAAAAAATATTCAATTTCATCACACCAATGTTTTGTGCTTACTAATATAAGTGCTCGACACGAACTCATCAGGATACGTTTAAAAGCCTTACTCGTAAGTTTAAAATATATAACCGAACGAACAAATCTGTATTCTCATTATTTTGTTGGAAATAAATACTAAATGACTTTTCGAAAAATAGAAAATAAAATTACTCTATTCATTCACAATATTTTTTGTTGTGTAGTTAGACATGTTTATTTCATCTCCTCCGGACAAAAATAAACGCATTGGGGAGACTACTCAGAGGCGCATTCTGCGGAGTCAGTAACTAAGATGTTTTTTCCACTTTTTGAGACAACTTCCCATTGCAACTGATTGTCAAAAAAAATCAACGATCGACGTCTATTTCAGCAACGACATCGGCTATCCCAATAATTTATCATGAAATTCTTGAAAATCTATCTCGAGGATTTTAAACGGTTTTAATCATCATTTGGAATTATTTCAAGGAGAATGTCCAGTTTTGAGGATAATTTAGGATTTGAGATACTTATAAAATGACCGTCTCCTTAATTATGTAAATAGTAAATAGTTAGTTGATAATAGGATTTTATGGTAGCCCAGTAGGTAGAGTGCTTGGTACCACCTTCAAGTCCCTGTGGTGCCTTTGGACACCTCAAGCTAAGTCCAAGCTGAGAGAGATTTTTTTCTTGGCTGAACTTCCCTAGGAACCGCATGAGAGAGAGAGAGAGAGGGAAAGAAACTGGGCTCCCCTTTTATAACCCTGACGTGTGAATTTCCACTGGTCATTGGGATTAGGACTACGTGATCTCTATCTTCTAGTCGAACTTCCGGAGGATCACTGTGGTGGTGGCATTTAATAATAGAGCGCATAGCGGAAACATCATCCAAGATTTGTTAATTTGCAATAGTATATGTAGAGTTAATTTGTTCTATAAGAAATGAAAATTAATTTCATTACTTACAATTTATATGACGGAAGTAGATTCAATAAGATACCAATGCATTCTGATATATGACATATCTTTTTAAAAATAATCTTCTGGATTCGAACAGGATCCTCGGGGAGACAGATACTGGGAATAATATCTAGGGTAAATAAATTTAATGCGCATTTCTATGTAAACTATTGTCAGAAATAACTGGCAATGATGGACGGTACTAGAACAAATATTATAGAGTGAAAAATTTGTGGGAAATATGAAGAAATGTATCTTTGTAACGTTCGAATTCTTTGTCAAATAGCTGCCGTTCTGATATTGATCCGTTATGATTTAAATACATTTTATTTTATAAAATGTATAAAACGTCTTTCGATTAACTTCAATTGCCACTATCGTCAATCACCGTCGCATGATAAACAAATTACGTTTATGCATCTTTAAAATTCCCTAAAATTTTCAGAACTAATGTTTTGTTCCAATATTATTTCTGGGAAACTTCAAATTGAGAAAGTAATAACAGATACAAAGTTTACCTTATGACGGAAAAGAGATATGGATTATTGTTGTCAACATAGGACTCTGATTAATTTATACATAAATCTATTTTTTTAAATCCATTTGGTGATTAAATAAGTTAAATAAATAGTACAGAAATCGTAATTCACTTTATTTAGGTAATAATGTTAAAAGCATGTATAACTCACCGAATGTACTCAATTCACTTCACATCAGTTGGGAGAGTGTCTACATGACGTATGGTGTAATAACTATCAGGATTGCATATATTGTATGTATACAATAAACTCAGATGAGCATTAATATATGTTGAACGAACACAACTGATTCTTACTCAGATTCTTACTCATTCATTGATGAAGAGCTAACGCTCGAAAATTTTGAACTAGGTGAGTGTTAATTATTAATTATTATTGTGTCTAAGAGAGATTGTGAGACTACTTATTTGTCTGTTTCATTGTTTTGTGTTCGTTCAACATATGTATATATATTTATATATACATATATATATATATATATATAGTGTCGTCTAATCTCCTGTCTGATGAAGGTGGTTCAGCAGCCACCGAAAATTTAAAAAACTTGTAAGTCTTTATATTTCGGTGCCTATGATTTTTTGTGTGTTTTTTTGACAAACATCCTTTCACGTATGTGAACTCATTACGCTATTTAAATATATCCATTTTGTCACAGGTATGACGATATAAACATAGAACATATAAGAGAAAACTCACACTATACTTTTGATATTTCGGTGTCCACCACCACCATTATCAACTGAGAGACTGAGAATGTAGTAAGGCATTATAGTTTCGGAGAGTACAGGTAGATGTGATCTCTCACGTGTGTGAACCGACTACGCGTTATATATATATATATATATATATATATTGGTTCGAACACTAGTCGAACGTACAGAGACACAGGACACAAAAAGAAAGAAACTCACAGTGGTGAAGAATTTTGGTGGCACCACCACCGAATCAATAATACAATTAAAAACACTCGAGCTCGCTATTATATGGATTTAGGGTGCTTAAATCAAACCGGGTCTCAATGTGATGTATTAATTACCCCCCCTAATTACCACCGAAAGTTCTTCACCACTGTGAGTTTTTTCTTTTTGTGTCCTGTCTCTCTGTACGTTCCACTAGTGTTCGAAACAATATATATATATATATATATATATACACACACACACACCCAGATAGAAACACTCAATAAAGAAAGACTCACATAATAAAGAAATATTTCGGGGCTTGTTTGCCCCCCCCCCACCCCTTCGTCGGTCTGGATATATATACACCCACCTATTCATAAGAGAAAACAAATGCCCTCAGTTGGGATTTGATCAACGGAGTTTTCAACAGCCAATCGAATAACGACACTGATAGTAGAAATTTCTCGTAAAAATCGGCGTGGCTTAGTTCATAGAAACCTTCGGTCGACTAAGTTCATCAAGATATGGCGTTTGTGTTTCAGACACTCTGTTTCAATTCTGTTACAGCAGGAAAACGTTATTATATCCCACGGTTATACGTCGCACGTATATGGATCATAGTTTTTTTTTGCCAACAACTTGTTAGCCTGAATCCAAATACGTATGGTTGATTTGCCTATGCCTCCTGCAATTAGTGAGAAACAGTTACTTGAAAAGCCTGTTTTTACCAAAAAGCCTAACCACCTCTATTAGAACTTGCGGCGGAAGTTTTTACACCACTATCAGAATGAAAATAATAGATACTCAGGTCTAAAATTCAGTTAAAGGAACTCGACCAATTCATCTCAGCGTAATTTTTACAAAATTTTAGCTTGCTTTTTTTTGTATTATACAAGACAAAAAAATTTAATCGTCTTTTCTTGAAATGTTATTCGTACATAAATAAATGAACTACCCATTGTTTCGCCTTCCGACGGAAACTCGAAACTTTAAAACGCTGTAAAACCACAATAGAAACTTATTTGGATTAAACTTAAACATGAACTGGATTATTTCTTTATCAATAGACATACCAACGTTTATTCTCTTTTAATTAAAACAAAAGAAGTTTTTAAAAATTTAAAACAACGCTTTCTCTTCATCAGGTGGCCCTACGCAATCAAAATATGCATCGTTTTCAGCCTCTTATTTAATATATGAATAAGCTAATAATGCTAACATTCTAGGTTTGTGGACGGATTTATTACTGAGTTTTATTCTTTGCGTTGACAAAGTTTTGTAAGACACGAGGAAAACGCACACGAAGTCGGTGTTTTTGACCGCAGTGTTGCCGTGATCTCCTTCCGTGCCCTTCTCGCCTCTCCAGTTTCTCATGCAACATTGTTGTAACACATGCAACAAATAATAAATGTAGGAACGTCGCACCGAGACACTGGGTCGTGACGTTCCCAAACCGCAATGACAGAGGTTTAAAGTTTCGTGCTTTCGCCAGAAGGCGAAAAAAGGTACTTTAATTATTTATTTCCGAATAATATTTCAAGAAAAGGCAATGAAACATTTTCGTCTTATATGACACAACGCATCGTAAAACAAGCTAAAATTTTGTATCGAATGCGCTGAGATAATTGGGCCGTTTTCTTGTAACTGAAGTTTCAACTTGAGTATCCATTATTTTTATTCCAATAGTAATTAATGCTTTATTTATTGATTATTTTTGAATGTTTTAATGAAATAATCTGACCATGTTTAACCTAGACGTTAACGGTGAATCATTGAAGGAATTTCGGTGGTAATTCATTAACTCTGCATCTCACTGCACAACGTGGGTTATTCAACATCAAGGATGAATATTCAGTGTCTATATTTCTTCTCCATTTTCTATCGATTTTGATGGACCATAATCTCCCAACAATCTGTCTTCATCACCCTCTACTTCGTTTTATGTTCAAAAGGAGTATTTTAAAATTTTCAATGGAATATTTTTAATGATTGAAGCGATCAGTGAGATATTATTCCCGAGTGAATTAGAATAATTATTACTAAGGTGCATCCGAGAAGTATGCGGAGAAGTTTATCATCACAACCCGAGGCAGCGAATAAAATTTAAGGGATACGAAATTCCATCATTAAAGGAATACCGAAAACCATGAAAGAGACAAACTAATCTCAGTATTGAAAATTCTAACAGAAACAAATTAATCCAGCTTCGCTTATTCTGGCCCACAGGGATTACTCAAGGATTAAAAGGGAGTTCCACAAGAAGAGCCCTGTTGTGCGATTCATTTATCTATCCGAATAAAGAAAAGAAATGCGGTGCCCGCCGCGATGTGCATCAGTTCCAAAAGGACGGAGACGACATCTTCAGCGCATATCAATTACCGATTACGTAATATTTCGTGTTTTCGCAGTGCACGATTCTAACGAAGTCTTGTCAGTTTTTCCACCAAGTCAGGGTTTTCGGATAGCTGACGTCGCCATCGCCTGAAGAACGCTGAAATTACATTTGTGGAACGGTACGTTTCTCGCCAAACAAAAATGACGCCAGACACAAAATACTTTGGCCAGTCCATTAATGCTCGCACAGCTTGGCTGCAATGAGAACGTGGGAAGATCGGCGTTGCTAACCCGTTTCCCACTCTGTTTACCGCCTATATGTGGTTAAGGAAATTATACTTCTGAAAAAAATACGGTTTTTACCGTTTAATAATCAATTTACCGAGTGATGATTTAATCATAAACATATTTTTCACTGCATATTTTCAGATGATCAAGAGTTGTTGACGAGGAAGAAATTCACATTACTGAATTCCGCATTATAGGTTTCTTTTACATCAAAACAGAATGGTGAAATAATTAATAATTCACCTCCGCATAGGTGAAGTTCTTTGACTGTCAAGATATATTGTGAATTTTATTGAGAATTTGGAGAAAAAGGTAGTTATTCGAGGATTTTTTTCTCTGAAAATTCGAATTGAATTTTTTTGCAGGAAGGCAAAACTCTCCCCTCAATCAAAGAGTCGGAAATAAATTACTCTGGAGAATGTGTATTTCGTTAGTTCATATTTTAGATTCACATTAGTCTTTAAGCGCAGCCCCACCTTGTGTAAATTATTGGAGACAAATATTAGCTAACAACCTACCAACAGTGTAATCGTATCAATATTTTAGTGGAAATATTCAGCTTTGAGTTACGGTTAAGGTGTGTTAGTCAAACATTTGTAGAATTAAATGCGTCTCATATTACAAGATTCCTACAATGTCGCAGAGCGAAATTACGGAAAGTGAGGGAGAAGAGTGTAGCATCTTCACGCCCCCACCCCTCCCCACCAGAACCCGTTTCCATATTAAATATTGATCCACCTATAAATAGTAAGTACTCCCCCGAGATAACAAAGTGAGAGGCAGGGACACAAAGGGAGCGGAAATAATCTGACTGAGACTTCCAAGAATGTCACAATGATGTGATCATGCTTTGAGACGTCAAAAAACGGAGAGCGGAATGGAATTGGAAAGTATCTGTGACCGAGTCACGGAGTAAACGTAGGAGCGAAAAACCAGCCACGTCGAAGGAGGAATAGAGGACAGACGAAATCCCATCTTCGGGTGAAAGGACCTACGGTGGAAGCATACTACTCGGGTCGTGTTTACGAACTGCGAAGTTTGAATTGAAACGGCGGAGAGAAGCATTTTCCGCCATGAAAGGAGGAGGGTGAGGAGAAATAGTGATTTCCATGGAGGATATGAGTGAATCAATGAGAATGACTACTTCCTTCTTCTTATGGGAAAGTTTGTGCCTTCATTAATGAAATTTCATTGTTTATTCCTACTAAAAAAATTTGAATTCACAAAGGTCCCTTAAACCTCGTGAAATATTTCCTGCCAAGATGACTTCCTTTGGCGAACATTGCTGAATGAGTATTTCCCATAAAATATTTTCCGAATCATCCCCGCTCAGAAACACATCTGAGCAAATTTATAATCACTTCAAACAGTTTCCAGGATTCACAAATCGGCCAAAAGTTTCAAGGACGTCTCAGACTACCTATTTTAATGTTTGAGAGGAAGACTGGTTAAAAAAATATGACAAAACTCGAACTTAAGTAGTAACTTTGAAATTGTATCATAATAAATCGGACTCAGTACCTAAAATTAAATGAAAAATACATTTATAATTATTTACTAATGCATGCTATATAGAAGTATTTTTCGAGGCATCATAAATACATGTTTTCTGACTTATATACTAAACACATAATAATGAATCATGCTCAAATTTAAATTTTGAAAAATTTGTATCAAAACTGATCATTCATGAATAATTTTGTTACACTTTTAGTCATTTTTATATAATTAAATGATAAATTTAACACCATAATTAACCGTACAATGTCTGAACGAAAATATAATTATTTTGGCCCTCCAGTTGAGTTTCGACAATCAGTGTCTAGTTTCCTTCTCTTGTCTTTTAAGAAAATAATTCCGGTTGTCAGTTATTGATTTCAATTGATTCAGTTGATTTTTTTTTCAAATTACGTTATTCGTCACATAGACATAACATTAAAATATTTTTTTACTTTCCTGAAACAACTTAAGTGTATTTTGTCGCTATTATCACCAATACCCTGTAAAAACGAAAGTGTCACAAAATTCGAATTTTGTTAGAAATCTTTTCAGGCTTGATTAAGTAAAATTCCCTCGTCATGAAAGCTTTAGAAGCACAGCATACACCGCATGAAGGTGCTGTTGTACCTCGAAACCTGGTTGTGTTTGAACTAAGTATTTTGATGTGGAATTGCAATGTTTCCTTCGAAACCTTTCGTACGAGTTTTCTTGTGAGTAATTAATTCGAGTAAGACAATCAACAATGCGACTGCAAAAATTACCGATTGAAGTGCTTATTACCTTTCTCAAATGAGTCGATGGCTTCGGTGGGCAGCCAGTGTCTCCACATGTCGGCTACCCTCTTGTATGTCGGGTGCCGCCTGGGTGGGAACTGATTCTGGGGATAGAAGTCGTGGTTCCCCAGCACGGGGAACACGAACTGCGACGAGAAGGTGTGGCTGAGGAGGTCCGTCAGATTCTGCATCACCATCAGCACCTTCTCCGTGCTCAGGTAATCGTCGTTCACGTGTGCGATACTGTCCCTGAAAATCAACGAGAAAATCGAAAGTTAATGTCAGTATGCTTAGTTTCATGTGGGTGTGAGTTTCACCTAATAGAGATACCAATTACCTACCCACCACTCATCAAAGTCTCACACGAATTACCTTCCTGCGAGTACCAATTAAATTTAGAGACAGGTGACTAGAAAATTATATTGCCTGCTATTGGCATCAAACCCGCCTCGATGTTGACACCTTTTAACTAAATACAAAAATTATTTTCAGTACTCAAAAAACGTAGGTATATTTGCGAATTCTGAAAGTTTCGAATTCGAGAAATAATAGCATAAGTGTGAACTATGCTACTGGAAAATTTCGGGCCATTGCACTTGAAGAGACGTAAATTATATCAAATTCATGATACTCAATCCAGGTATTAACCAATTGGAACTTGATCGCGAAATAGTGAAATAATTACGATCACTCGTCAGGTTAGTAGGTCATAACAGCTAACACATAATGATGCACGTACACAATAACATTCATATTACTTGGGATTGGCTGTCAAGAGTAGTCAAATGTTGTTAATAAAGTTTACATGTAGTAAATGAGATTTATTTTAACCCAAAAAATATTGTTTCTTCACGCAACGATGGGCACATTTTTATGGTCCGAAAGTATTTTGCCCAAATGAGTAGAAATCGGCCTTATATTTCAATTAGTAGCAAGCGCTTGACCGACTGCGAATGTAATCGACCACATTTTCCCCCTGCCCACTTTAAATCGCGATTATAGGGCTCCGCACATAATTCCTTTTAGGTTTTTGCCTTTGAATACAAATTAATAAGAAATGTTTAACAATTATTCCCGCTACGTCGGTCAATCTGTAAGTAACTGCAGAACGTACAACGTAACGTACCCTATCGTTAGTAAAAACGTATTCTTTGGATTTTTCGTAAATCTCATTGCTTTCACTCAACGTCATTCATTTATTTCCATGCCTCGCTGGTCCTATAATACAAGCGACAAGACCAGGCCGCTGAATCACTGCTTTGATTTGGGTTATCATCATCTCACTTCAACAATCCAAAGTTTGGTTGGAAGCACCACTCCAAGCTGTCCCTTCACTTGCCTACCTCTTCAAACCTCCGTAGTTTTTAACTAAAACTTGTTCATTTTAGCGCGAACTCGTCCAACTGTTTCTCGTACCCGATCGTTGGCATACTTCTAAAATTCCTCTTCACTAGGGGTTCCATTAAATACATTCTGTTTTCCCCAAGCGAGTTAATGACCTTGTTTGACATTTTTACCTTTCTTACACATGTACGTAATGCAAAAATGAATCATGTTGTACATTTTTATGTCTGAGGCCCAAACCCTACTTTTCCACCTTGTTGTCAGATAAATTGCACCGCACTTAAATAAATAAAAATAAATAACATAGACTGGGCTTTTTGAAGTCAATTGTAAGAGTCACATTTCATGATAATAGGCTATAAAGGGAAAACATTCAAGAGAAATATAAGAGGACTGAATACGAGAGGAGTTTGAATATATCAAATAATCCACATTTGTTTCATGACCGCTTTTGGAATAATTTTTGATGTTTCAGATGATTTTATTAAAGCAAGAAGATCAATCGATGCTGATCACTTCAGTTTGACAAAACCTTCGGAAAATTGATATTAATGCTGAAATATAAACTTCGGATGAATGAGTTTGAAGGATACGATTTTTTTTAAATTGGAAAAGAACACACGTAATAATTCAGTCATCCATTTTTACGAAAATCTTAATTAATTTATAGAATTATTGAATGACAGATGACAACATATGCTAAACTAGACCGCGTGTATATAATGTTTCCTCAAAAAATAAAGCCGGAGGAAATGAGCTTTCGGAGATGATTTCTTCCATCTGATAAGGTAAAAATATCTAAAATTTAATAGAAATGATTTCTGTCAATAAAATGAAGGAAATAAGTGAATGAGAAAAACCATTGGAAGACGAATAGATTGGTGATCACCCATTATAAAGATATTAGTAGAAAGTGATGCTGCATGAGAGAGAGAGATTACGATTAAAAAAAGGCAGCAGCACTTGACGATTCACCGTCGGAATTAAATATTTTTAAATGCTGGAGTGTAGACTTTGAGAGATCGTTCGATAAAGTAAAGTTTCCTACATTAATGGAAGCGATACAAAAAATCGGAGTGGATTGGAGGGATAGGCGTCTCATCGGAAGACTTTGAATGGCTCAGGCCCCGCAAGTAAGGGCGGCAGACGGGGAGTTTGAATGGTCACAATTAGGCAGGGGAGTAATACGGGTGTGCGCCATCACCCGTGCTTTTTAACTTGAACCCAGAAGAGATTATAAAAGAGGCATGGGAAACGGTGGACTCAGGAGTAACAAAAGTAATATGATTCGCGAGATATAAGAAGGCTATGCTAAATATTGGTACGGTTTAAATTGGAAAATTTAGAAAAGTTTATCATTTGGGAAGCATCATAGAGTAAAAAGGATGTAGTGGCCAAGATATTAGACGAAGAATTGCATTATCTAGGAAATAAGTTAAAAAATTTGCAATTTCCAGTTTTAAAAACTTCTTCTTTATTCCGACATGTTTCGGGCACTGCACGATTTTCAAGTGAGCTCAAGCTCATACATTTAAGTATATATAAGGGAAAACAAGGTGGGTAGGGGTAAGGGGCTATTGTGGTGGGTCACGTGGTGTTGGGAAGAGGTGTGGAAAGGCTCACTCCCAATTCGACGGTTAGGGGG